>VOQZ01000520.1:0-137537 GCA_008079305.1 Phytophthora palmivora | reverse complement strand
CATTCCTTCACGAATCGTTCCACGTCAGCATACATCCCGGGCCAGTAGAACTCCGAGCGCAGTCTTTCATGAGTACGGGTGATCCCCTGATGTCCTCCCTGGAAATCTTCATGCGCATAGTGGAGCATGTCTTCTCGGAGTGATTCCGGGACCACCAATCTGAGCTCGTCTCCAGCGTCACGCGGTCGGCCTCGGGTTGACCGTGCAAGTCGGTATAGCACTCCTCGAACATCCAGGGCGAACAAATCAGCCACCTTCGCAATCTTCTTGAGACGCTTCGGTGAGAAACGTTCCAGATCGTCTTTCAGGAAGGCGATGATATCTGAGAGATACTGGTCTCCTTCTGATGCACCTTGATCCGTCTCCATCGTTCAGCTTGGTACTCAAGGGGTCCCATGGGTGGAGCGGACTCTCCTTCCCTCGTGCGAGCTCTGGATCGGGTAAACGCCGCCAGTACTAGAGCAGAGCAGGGAGAGGGGCTCACACTCAGGTCCGTGAAGAGCGCCGTCTCCTAAGACTCCCATGGTTACGACATTCGGACTGTTCCTTGGCATTTCCGAATTCGACTTTGTCTCTTCGTCAGACGTCTTCATAAGCTGCTCTCGAATTCTCGACACAACTTCCAGGTGTTCTCTTTCAGCGTCTTCCTCAACCACCCAGGATTTACCCAATGCTAGTGTTTGGAGGTCAGGTAGTCAGCAGCCTGGTTAAATTCTCTTTTAACGTGAACCAGGCGCACACTGTTGAATCTCTTCTTCAACACCTCACATTCGGCTAATCTCCTTTGGAGGTTGGGTTGATTGCAATTGATCAAACCTTGGACTTGTTGTATGACGATTCTCGAGTCTCCCACAACCACTAGATCCTGGATTCCTCGATCTCGAGCCATAGCTAAGCCGCGTAGTAATCCAAAGTATTCCGCTCATTCACTGTAACGCCATCCAGAATAAGCCTCGGGCGTCCAGAACCTTCCACTCGGGAAGTTGCCACAGCACGCAACCACAGCTGCCAATCCTCGTCGACGTCTTCGCAGCTCCATCGAAACTTAGGACCACTCCGGAGTAATCTGCTTCAAGCATCTCGATACTGATCACGGGGGGTGCCTTGGCACGCCCCTTGGCCGGAATAAGTGCTTCCGCGATCTTATCTAGGTGCTCTCTCGGTGTGATACCAGCCCCCAGGATGGCAGCAAGTCCATCTTCATCCCGCTGGACCTTTCGGATCTCTAGATCGTATTGCGACAAGGCAACGCCCCAAGGAACCAAGTGTCCATCGGCAGTCTTAGACTTGATCACCCACTTCAACACCGAGTGTCTGGTATAAACCACGAGGGACATCCTTCGATCAGAGTCTTGAACACATGGAGAACTCGAATCACAGCTAATACTTCTTTCTCAGCAATGTGATACCGGAGTTCCGCGTCATTCAGGACGCGCCCCGTGAACCGAACGGTTGGATGACACCATCATGTTCTTGCCCTAGAACAGCACAGCCCACTGATTGGCATGAGGAATGATGACAAAAGGCTTGGTCCGATCAGGGTGCCTGAGCAGTGGCGTAGACACTATCTTCTGCTTCAGAATGTCAAATGCTTCCTTGGCTCGGGACAAGTCTCTCCCAGCTCGTACTTGCTCATCGGACAGTTCGTAGAGAACTGCAGCCACTACTGGGAAGTCTTCAATGAACTTGTGGTAATAGTTGAGGCTGCCTAGGAATGACTGTACACCTTTCAGGGTTGACGGAAACGGGAGTTCTTGGATACCTTTCACGATTTTCGGTATAGCACGAATACCTTCTGCTCCAATTTCATGTGACAGGTAAGGTATGGTGCGTTTTCCGAATTCACTCTTGGGTAAGCTAACCGAAATATTCCAGTATCGCAAACGATAGAGTAGAGCATCCCTCTCACACAGCTCATCCCAAGTCCTGGCACCATGGGCTATATCGTCAATATAAGAACTACGCCCCAAGACAGGACCCATCTGGGATGGCGCGGGAATATTGCGCCTGAAAACTGTCATTTGTTCCGTCAAGGCCGTCTGATGGCGATCCACCTCGGACCTTTCTGGCCTTTGCGGTTCCAATTTCAAGTAATCGAGAACATCTTGATCCACAAGCACCTCTTCTTCGGGTGGCAATCTCACGAATCCCCACAAGCAATTGTTGATCATGTGTTGATAGACCAACGGAGCATTCTTCAATCCGAAAGGCATTCGGACCCACTGAAAATGTCCGAATGGACACACAAACGCAGAAATCAGCTTAGCCCGTTCGGTCATTCGGACTGCCCAAAACCCACTTGCCATATCCAGACTCATAAACCACATCGCGCCCTCAAAACCAGTCAACAGGTCGTCGATCAGCGGGAGGGGGTAGTTAGAAAGCCGAATAAAGCTGTTCACCACTCGATAGTCAATACACATTCGAATATCAACCCCGTTCTTCTTCAGGACGATCACGATCGGAGAAGCCCAAGGGGATTCCGAATGTTCAATCAACTTGGTTTCCAGGAGCTTCTTGAGTAGCTCGTACACCTTGATGGCAACTTGGGGTGCGACCGGTCTAGGACGCTGAGCCACGGGCTTCGCATCCCCGACATCCAAGTCGCAAACCACACCTCGAGCTGGAGCAGGAGCCGCGTTACCATCCCCTAGGAAGATACTGCGATGGCGTTTCAAGATCTCTTTGAGTTGACGCTCCTGAACATCAGTAGTTATTCCAGGTTCACCAACATCAGCCTTTGAAATATCGCATCTTGGACTGAGATCTTGTAACTCGGGTAACATCGCCAGCTGATCCTTCAACTGGGACATCATATCACTTCCTTCGTGGATATATACTGCGGGCTCCTGTTCGAGCTCTTCAGCGTTCACTCGCATGCACTGGATGTAATCTTCTTCTAGTCGCTCCAAAGGAGTACTCGAATGATCCATTGTAGGTAGCACTGGTTTCTCGCTCTTTTGCGACACACACTCGGGTTCACTTCCATCCGCACATTCCGAAATTACGGTCATTGGCCGCTTATGCAGTCGGACTACTCGAACCTCATCACTCTTGGCCTGAGGTCTCATCAACATCTTCGCAGGCCACTGATAGGAACGCTTCGGGACCGAAGGTGGAGCAGTGTCCCGAAGGGCCTGCTCATAACGCTCCTTCCGCATCCTAGCTTGCGTGGACAGAGTGCTCTCGTAAATGAGATGTTGCCATTCCTGATACCTTCGTACTCCAGGTCGCACAAAACGCCCTGCTCTTGGAAAACAACCATACTCCACTATTCGAGCAACGGGTGTAGACGAATCTATCCAGAGATCCTTATCGGAAATATTCACCACTTTCACGGCTACTGCCCACGATTTAGCGCCATACAGAACTTGAGTTACCCACTGATCACCTCTGCTAGCCCACACCACATCTCGGAGTGGCTGACATTCACCATACCGGATCTTCACATTCACGTGTTCCCAGGGCGTAGATGAACGTCCTGCAACGGAGTGATCGGGATGTTCCGCTCACGGTGCTTCCGAATCATGTAACCATACATCAAAACGGACTCCTCATCGGGGAGCGCCACCGTTCCTTCACGGATACATAACCGTACTCCAGCACTGTACATGAAATCCATTCCCAAAAGCACATCAACGCCTTCTCCGATGTTGGTTACCCAAACATCCAGGATGTAGACGACACGTCTTCCCATAGTGACCTTGATCTGCGTACTTGCAGTGATGTAAGTCGGGACGCCTCCTAGGCCGGACACCTTAATTCGCTTCTGCGAGTTTAACTTGAGCTTGAGTCTACGCGCAAGATCCAAACTGATCATACTCACAGTCGCTCCGGTATCCAACAGTATTTGCGTCCTGAAATCGTTCACCGCACCGTGAACCGTAGCAACCTGCTGCTTGTCCTCCTTCTCATCATGATGTGCCCACCATCCGTACCGTTCTCCGAAATTCAGCTTGAATTGAGCTGGTCCTTCGGGTTCGGCCGGGAGTGGAGCCTCGAATACCAAGTACGAGTACACTCCAAAGGCACAGGTTCATGGTCAATCAGGGAGGTCATACATTGTAGATTATCTTGGTTCTGGTTCCGCAATTCGGGGCCAACATAAGCTAACACACACAATTCTGAGGGTCTTCTCAGCCCGACGCGTACCGAATCCCCATTCGGCGGGCTTAGTAGTTTAACTGCGCTCCCTCAGAATCGCCCTTGTCATTCAGGATGTCCTCCCGAATGTGGCTTGGAAGGTCAGCTAGGCCTCCTTGCTGCAGCAATTTCTTGATCTCTTGGAAAGCTCTCCAGTCTTCGCATCTTCCATCGTGAATTTGGTCACATTTCAGGCATGCTTTCGTCTCACATCTTTGCGTTGGATGTCCATGCCTCTGACAACGGTCGCAAACCATAACAGCCCAGCAATTCTCCGGTCGATGTCCCCACTTCTTGCAATTCTCACAAAACTCCATACGGTCTGGGTTGTTCGGCCGAAAACTTGGCTGCTGAGGCTGCCTTGGTGGTGGTGGTCTTGGTCCAGCTACTGGGTCTCTGGGCTTCCACCCCACACTGTTCATCACACGATAGACCTCGTGAATGAGATCTTCCCGGGTTAACAACCTGGCATCCGGGTTGCCATCTCTCAGGACGTCCTGAACGCACGTACTCAGCGCAGCTAAGTCTGCCCTTTCGTCGTCTTCGAACGTCACTTGAGTATCGGAGCCTTGAGCTTCGTCATCCTGGGCTACGTAGGCCCGATTCGGACGATTCATCCTTGGCCCATTCCGAGCAACATTGTCTGCTCTGAAATCACGAGGCTCGCCCCTCGACCAGAATGCACTCCACTCGGGTTCACTTCCTCTTGCTGCTTCAGAACATACTCCAGGTCAGAAACCTTCTTGAAGCGCTGACTCTGCAGGGTCGTCTTGAGCGTCACATCCGTGAGGTTCTTGATGAATCGCTTGATGTGTTGTTCACGTCGGCGCTCAGACTTCCGGAAACGCACGTCCGCACGTTCAGCCGCCAGGTTCAAGCGATACAGGAATGCCAATGCGGTCTCGTCCTTGAACTGCTTCATTGTGTAGTACTTCTCGGACTCTGACACCCTTGACTTGCAGTATTCACGCTTGAACTCCTTGGACAGTCGACTCCATTCCGTGCGCACATGCTTCGAGAGCTGTCCGTACCAATTTCGGACTGCGGGCGACATCTTCGTCTTGAGCTCGTAGACCTTCATCTGATCCGTCCAACCCCTTGCACAGTCACATTCAGGAATCGCTCCCACCAGCGACGGCGCGCAGACAGCGACAGCTTCTCATCGAAGTCTTCTAGCGTATTAGTAAACGTCCTCAGCGTCACTACGAGCCTCCTTGAGTCATCGCAGCAGTTGTCGTGTAGGCAGGCACCTCGTCCGACGAACTAGAGTCGCTTGAGCTGTAGCCTTCGTCGCTTGACTCTCCGCCAGAACTAGCCCCTGAAGGATCTCCATCTTGACGTGAATGCTTCTTGTTCGAGTCCTTCTTGGCGGGCTTCTTAGCGTCCGTCTTCTCTGGTGCAACGGGCTTAGTCTCTCGCACCTGAGACTTCGGTCGGGATACACTTGACGACTTTGTCCCGGGCGTCTGCTCAGACTTGACTGCTTCGTCTTCCTTTGCATACTTTGTTCCAGTCAGACTCGGGAGAGTCAACCGGAGCTGTTCTGCTGGAAGGTCGCTGTCGCACTTGATGTCCCGTCTTTCACTTGCGTGTCCCTTGATTGCGTTACCCGGGAGCGGGTACATAGTCGCACGCGTGGGTTCAGACTTGACTTGAGTTGCTGGATCAGATCCATAAGTTGCACGAGTGTCTTGAACTTGTGGATATGTTGCAGGAGTGTTGCGCGAGCGCATTCCTTGCACATTCTGCAGATCTCGGATGGTCTCCTGATCCCTGTTGCGCGCCTCCTCCAGAGAGTGAATCTTCTGCTGGAAAGCTTCCAATTGTGCGCTCAGGGTCTTCTGAACGTCGGCAACCCAAGCAACCTTCTCCACTTCGGCCTTCGCTTCACGTTGCTGCCAGCGCTCTTCGAACTCGACTCGCGCGGACTCCAGCGCAGTATGTGCACCTTCAGCGCGAGCTGCATCAACTCTTCGTGGTGACGCAGGTGTGCGGGCAGTTGTGGCAGGGGCAGGTGGCCTCGGCTTGGACGATCGGGAACATTCTGCGAACTCCGTCCTTCCGGTGGACTTCCGCGCACAGCTAGCGCTTGAATCGCATGGAAGGCTTGCTGGACCTGTTGCCCTAGGTGAACTTGGTTAGACTCCATTCGGGACAGCAAGTCTTGCGTCGTGCGCATCGTGTTCAACGCGACCTGGGAAGCCCCAGACATGCGAGATCGACTCGTCCTTCCTGAGCGACTCGTCCGTTCCGACTTGATCGACCGGCTTGGTGACCTCCTCGACTTAGACGATCGCTTCGATGATCGGGTAGATCGCTTGGAACTCCGTCGCTTCCGTTCTTCTGCGCTCGAGTCTGAATCGCTAGGCGACTCACTGGGACTCGGCTTCCGGGAGCGTGTATGACTTCGGGATGCCCTCAACCGACGATCACTCCGAACGCTAGTGCGACCCGACTCCGACATAACGACAACCATTCCGGGTGGAGCAACGAAAGAGTACGGCATGTGAGCCGACGCTGCTCCTCCCATAGACCAGAGCGCTGAGAAAGATGACATCTTCCCGGACGACTGCGACTCAACGGGTCCGCTGAGGTTGGACTCTTCGGATCCAGAAGCGGTCGGTCCGAACAACGTCGATCCGTATCCAGAACTCGGCATCGGCGATGCGCTTCGAGTTCCCGACACTTCACTCGGGATCGCAGTGCTTCGGCTGTCCTGAGCAGACGTCCCGTACGACATGAGAGAACTCATCGATGGAATCGAGGCTGGACGTGGCGGCAAGTGTTGGGGCCGCTTCAGCTCGGGCTCTCCAAGCGACGAACTTGCAGGACTGCGAGTCACCCGGACTCCCGCCTTCTTCAGCCGCTCGACACACTCGCTTCCAAGTAACCCAGCTTCATAACTCGACATCAATGAATCGCCTTCTGCGTCTTCCGGCTTCATGTCTTCCACAGTGTCAGTCAAAGCTCGCACATCCAGAGGTGACAGCATTCGCGACGGTACACCCGAGGTGACTTCGCGCCATTCCAGGAGCTCCATCGTCAGCAGATGCTGAAGGTCTTCAGCTACTGCTCGGACTAAACTCCGGTCTACTTGAGACGCATGAGCTCGAAACCACTCCGGGATCAGGTTGCGAAACCTGAATCCGACGTCGAAGAACATCGTCTGGAGCACAGCAACGCACTCCCTCGGGGACAAGTCCTTCAGGTACACCTCAACCGAAGTGAAGTCGACGACAGCATTCGGAGCCAGTCTCACGAGACTCCATTCGGAAATCCACGCTTCCGACCGGCTGGCCATCGACATTCGGGTCGCGACGTACTCGGACGTCCTCACCACCGCCCCGTACCACGACTTGAAGTCTGGTGCGGCCACGTGTACTCGATCGTAGGAGACATCACGAATTCCAAAGTGACTTGTTCCCAACGACGAACTTGGTCGGCCACGTACGTCTTCATCTGGTCCACGCTGAAAGGCGCTTCGCGTTCCACCGGATCTTCATTCACAGTCAAGTCGATCTCCATTCGGGATCTACTTGGCGACTGGGCTTCGGGTGTACTTGTGAAGCTTGACTTCAACACTTGCAGGTCAGACGGTGGCGACGACTCTGGTTTCAGGTGCGAGGTCTCTTGCGAGTCCTCAAGAACCACTTCTTCCTTGACCGTCGACAATGGGCCTTCCAACTTGATCGTGGGCGTCTCATCCGGAACCATTTTCTCTTCCACGCCGTCGTCCACGCTGATCACATCTTCATCCGGCTGGGGCTTCACCAAAACCTCCTCAGCCGGGCACTCAACCATGGCGGCGCCTCCCACAGACGCCTGAACGGGTGCATCCGAGACGGACACACCCACAACCTCCACACTCGAATCCGAGCTGGAGTCTCCGCCAGAGCCAACCGGCGCGCTCTCCTTCTAGCCATCTTCGGTGACTTCATCCAGGGAAACAGAATAATGTCTTCCGAATCCGGCTGTTCTTGAGCGTCCATCGGCTCCGCTGCCTTCTTATCCTCGCGAGCTGCTCGACGCTTCGCAGCGTTCCGAACGCGAGCTTCCTTCTCGACAATGTCGAGAGGCTTCTGCGCTTCGGGTTGCATCCCACGAGTTCGACGCGACTGTCTTGGCGCTCCTCCGCGCCCTCGACCGCGTCCACCTTCTTCGCGTGTGCTCTCAACTTCACTCATAACCCCAAGATTAGTAAGGTTAGTAGCTCTCAGCACCCTCCAGATCTAACTTAATACAAAATGTCGGTGAAATCCACGGCAACCAAATCCGGGCACGCGCACCAGTTGTGGCGAAGTGGGCGAACACTTTACCGCCCAAAGTATAGCGCTCACGAAAAGTAGGGGAGTGGTCCTTCGAGAAGAACCGACTTTTCGGGTAGTACAGGTCCTGGATCAAGTACTAGACTCGATCCAGATTGGCGTGTGACCTTGTGGAATCCCTATAGGTGTCGATTAATTCGGCGGACCGGGTTTCACCGGGTATTTGTATTCCTAAGATAGACACACAGAAAATGTAAGAACTTCCAGGTTATACGTATCCTGGGGGTCTTGAATGTGGGTTGAGAGATCACGAGTAAAGACCTTCTTCCCAAAAGATAACCTAAAATAATACAGAGTTTGAATATACAATATGCAGCCTGACAGTTAGTTAGCACGCCCGAATACAGGTAAATTTCGGGATGCCCTACGCGCACCACCCCCGAAATGCTCGAGGGAAACAATAGAATGTCTTTCCTAAACACACAGTAATCAACAGTCAAATCCTAGGGGTGATCACTACCAAACCTCCTAAGATCGCAGGGAAATGAATATGAAATGCAAGGGGCACTCGGAGTGTCCGCTAGCAACTTAGCAAATAAAATAACTGGATCACTCCGAGTGTTCAAGCCCACTGGTCCCCAAGTTAATTCGACTTGAACGTGTTGAGAGTTATTACGCGGTTAGCGCAGCCTTGGCCGTCCTCACTCTGGGGCCCTCCTAATTTGAGCGGTCCTCCAGGTAGTCCTTCCTCGACGAGATGTATAGGGTAACACGGTGACCTCCCTTGGTCGCCTGTGTTCCGAGGGACGCTTGTACTTCACAACGCAATCAAACCCGAAGACACTTGTGCTTCACGACACAAATCAAACTCTGTTTAAAATTATCTTCTACCTCTTTGGCATTCTAAATTCTTCTTCTGTTTTTGGTAGTCTTGGTACTTCTTTGGCGGTCTTCCTTTACTTCGTGAGGTCACACTTGGGTAGACTTGGTCTCATTATACTTGAAATGTCACGTCGAACTTGGATCTGCATACACTCATCAGCGATGTCTCGGCTCTTCTGAGATCGGCAGCACGGGTCTTGTTCTTGCACGATGTAATCATCTGATTGCGATACTCTTGGGTCGTACTGTCTTGACTCTGCTTGAATGTCAGTAAACTGACTTCCGGACTGAACTTATCTTCAGCAACTTGATCTTCGATCTTGTTCTTCGACAGTCGCTTGGTCATTCAGGATGTATTGTCATTCGGGATGTACATTCCGGTTGTACGGCATAACTTCGGATGGAGTCTTCATATCCGGTAGGCGATCGAACTTTCAGGATGAGGGAGACTGTCTTGGGGTTTACATGTGTAGGTAGGGTCGTAATTGTGGAAACCTTGGAGTTTCAGGGTGTTTCGGGTGATGTTCGGCTCCGTCAAGGTAGGCTGCTCCTCGGGATACGTTCTCCGAGGGCACTTGCTTCCTTCTCTTGGATACCTGCCGTCAAGGAATCGGCGGTCGGACTGAGCGTCGGTATTGCATCCTGAATGTGGTACCCATTCAGGGCGTACGCTTCCAACCTGTGAGCCTCTCCGTAACCGAACATCTGCATCCCCAAAGTCCAAACCATCAATTCGCTCAGGAGTCCCACTCAATACCCATCTCGAAAACCATCATCTTAGTCCGAATCAGTGTGCGGGTTGTCCCGGCTGGGCAGCTGCGGGTGTGCCTAGAAAATTCAGAGGCACATCGTCACACTTCACGGATATAACTTATGGCTTAGATACGGGCATCTCGATCTAGATTACCAGTCTCCATAGAGCTAATAGGCGTGCTGCCACACCCATCTCATAATCACGCCAGTCCCACATCATCCATATCATATGTGATCTTTCCAGCCCTTCGGATCTGGGTATGTGTATAGATCGTATGCCAATCCATCCATCATGTCCCACCCAGGATACCACTAATCTCCACCAATCTTATCAATCAACTGGATCCATAACCAGATCCATCCACATCAGCTCGTCATCTACTCCAATCACATGACTTCAGGTCCGATCACGTCCAAATCGGAACTTTCCTGGATATTCCGATGCCAAATCTTTCCAATCCACTTCACCACGACACAAGGGAAGCGTGAGCTGCATGATTAAATCCAAGAGATGCGAGTACTCGCTCCATCTCTGGTGGGGAACCCCCTACCTGCACACGTCTAGGTGACAGTGTTCATGGATGGCCTGAAGGTGGGCCCATCGCACACTCCGTTGTTCCGCGTGCATGCGAACACTATGGAGGAAGCGATCCAGATCGCCCTCCAAGAGGAATACAACCACCGACAGGCTCGTACTCCTGCGTCGGTGTGACAAGACCACAATGCGTCAGGCGCAGTGCAAGGAGCTCCAGCAGCTGGAGCTAGCACCGGGTCGGTACCCATGGAACTGGGTACGGCCGTACAGGGCTCCATCCGCTGTTACAGATCTGGGAAGTTCGGGCACATGCAACGTACCTGCCCTGCGGGAGGGCAAAGGAAGTTCCCTTCCAAACCTAGGGGCTCGAGAGGCCAGTGGCAGAAGCCGCGACCCAAGTGCCAGGGGAACTGGAGTCACCAGTAGGGGCGGGGACCCTACTGGGGAAGATCTAAGTCCCCATGGTAGGAGTGCGGACGGCGCACGCCATGGAGGCTTAGCCCCTGAGAGCCTGGGTGCTCTCGAGACGAGAAAGAGCAGCGGCGGACTGCTCGTGGTACACGCGAGTTAAGGGGATACGGAGATCCCTTCAGAGTCTTGATTGACTCTGGGGCGTCGACAAACTTTGCTCGACGCCAGGCGGTCGCACGGAATGGCGACAAGTATGCCGATGCTTTGCGTGAAAGCAAAAGCAGGGGCCAAATCTCGGTGAGACTGACCGATGGTACGGTGGTTAATGTGCCCCGGTCCGGATGGACCTGACTGTAAAGTTTGAGGATTTTGACAGCACGGAGTCGTTCCTTGTCCTAGACATGGACAAGTACGACTTGATCCTGGGCATGCCGTGGCTCGAAAAGCACGAGCCCTGGATCGATTGGCGCGGCAAAGCCATTGGGGCTAGCTGGCCCGCAGTCCCCGACAGAGCTTTGGTGAATAATGTTCCCACCTCTGTCCGGGACTGGGGCGCCAGAGATGGTCGCCAAGGCGCCTATGCGCCTGAAGAAGTACTGGGAGTCACTGACCCCAGTGAAGATGTTGCGGTGAGCCTCGCAACCGGTCGTGAGACCAAGGCTCATTGCCAAGCATGTGAGATTGCTTTTACGGCAAGTCCCAACGCTGGGAGTCGTCGCATCGTATGGGCTTCGACTGTAGCAGTGCTGGACGGCACTGTCCAGGCGGGTAACATAGGTCCGCAAGCAGCGGAGGCTGCTGAGGAGAGCGCAGAGAGCGCCTCCGGCGTGAGTAACACAGTTCCAGGCAAGGTCGAAAAGACCGAGAGGAAGAACGAGAGCGCAGTGTGCGTCTCTAGCGTGGGTAACGTAGTTCCACGCGAGGTCAAGAAGACCAACACGAGGGCGGAGGTGTCGTTGAGCACCTCCCGTGTGGATAACCAAGTACCACACTCGGAGTCGGAGACTCCACCGGCAAGGCCGGTCGAAGAGCAATACCATGTCTTCGACGGCGTGTCCGGTCGTCAAGTGAAGGCAGGTGCCGTCCATCTGGAGGCACTGCCAGAGGTGTCAGCACTGCAGAACCTCGAGGAATTGTCCATGAAGGACTTCCTGGCCGAGTTGAAGGCCGGAGAGATTGCGGAGATGGTGCTCCTGAAGCCAGAGACCTCTCCTGAAGATTTGAACTCTTCCTCCGTAATGGACGAGGATGTCCTGGAGGGGTTCACGAAGCAGCGTGCAACGCGCTTGGGTTCTGAGATCCTCAAGAACCCGGAGGATCCAGTGTATCCTCTTGTGAAAGAGTACTCGGATGTGGTGTCAAAGCACCCACCATCCCAACTCCCGCCGGATCGGGGAGTACGGCACGAGATTGACCTCGTGCCTGGCACAAAGTACTGTGTCACGAGGCAGTGGCCTCTACCTCGCGAGCAGTGCGAGGTCATAGATGCCTTCTTCGCCGAAAAGGCGAAGTCGGGCATGGTGCGGGAGTCGAAGTCCCCGCACTCAACACCAACCTTCTGCGTTCGTAAATTGAACGGGAAGTGGCGTCTGGTTCACGCTTACAATAAGCTGAACAATGCGACGGTACCGGCACAGACGCCGATCCCTCGCAAGGATGTGTTGCTGAACAACATGTCGGGCTGTACGCTGTACAGTGCCCTGGATCTGGTAGACGGATACTACCAGATCCTGATGCGGGAGAGTGACATTCCTCTCACCGCAGAGCACCCCGAGCGGGATGCTCTGGAAGTGGCTAGTGATGCCACAAGGGCTATCCAATGCCCCAGCGACGTTCAATCGCTTGGTCACACAATTGTTTAGACCATTGCATACGTTCGCTCAGACGTACTTCGACGATATATTCGTCCATAGCCGTGCCGAAGGCCGCCAGACGGCTATGGAGGTGCATTTGAAGCACCTCCGTCGAGTGTTTGAGGTCATGAGAGCTAACAAGCTCTATGCCAACATCGACAAGTGCGTCTTTGCAGCTGAGGAGATAAAAGTCCTCGGCTGCTTTGTCAGCAGGGTCGGCGTACGCGCCGATCCAGGGAAGGTCAAGGCCATAGCGGCTTGGCCGACCCCGAGGTCGCAGAAGGACCTCCGGAAGTGGTTGGGCTTAGCCAACTATCTTCATAAGTACAGCACAGGGTACGCTGAACTAGCTCGACCCTTGTCGGATCTCTTAAAGAAAGAGGCCGACTGGGTCTGGGAGCAACAGCACCAGGATGCTTTTGACAGCATCAAGGCGAGCTTACAGCAAGCGCCAGTCCTGGCCTTGCCGGACGAAAACAAGTCATTTAGCGTCGTCTGTGACGCTTCTGACTATGCAATAGGCTGTGCGCTGTTGCAGAAGGACGATGAAGGACACGAACGTGTCATCTCCTTCCAGTCCAGGCAGCTGAAGGCTGCCGAACGGAACTATCCCGTTCATGACAAGGAGCTACTTGCAATGAAGTACGATCTTGTCAAGTTTAGAGTTCACCTCTTGGGCACGAGGCCCTTTGTGATCTATACGGATCACGCGTCCTTGCGGACTGCCACCAACTCGCCGCATCTGTCGCAGCGGATGGCGAGGTGGCTGTCATTCTTCGCGGAATACAACTTCCGCGTTGAATACAAGCCGGACAAGCTCAACGTGCTTGCCGATGCATTGTCGCGTCGACCTGACTATGAGCTAGCTCATGTCAGCCGGGTCACGACGGGTCTGTACGATCGGATACCCTTGGCGTATCAAAGGGACGAGAACTACACACCACTGGTGCAGTTCATACTTCTGGAGGCGCATGATGCGCCGATAAGTGGCCATCTTGGCCCAGAGAAGACCTACCAAATGGTCTCTCAGACATTTTGGTGGCCCCACATGTATAAGTGGGTGGCACACTATGTCAAAAAATGTGAAACATGTCAGAGGGTGAAGCCTTCGGGCCACGCCTCGGCTCCACTGCAGAGCCTACCTGAGCCGGTGGATTGCTGGAAGTCGATGAGTCTCGACTTCATCTTCGGCCTGCCGGCCGATGACAAGGGCAACACCGGCATTTTGGTGTTTGTCTGCCGTTTGAGCAAGATGGTGCATCTTGCTCCGGTACGTGACAAGGTCACCGGGAAACAAGCTGCACAGCTGTTCCTAGATAGCGTGTTTCGCTATCATGGTCTACCAGAGACCATAGTCTCGGACAGAGACCCGCGTTTCACGGGTGCGTTCTGATACACCCTGTTCCAATTGCTGGGAACTAAGTTGACGATGTCAACTGCGGACCATCCGCAGACGGATGGTCAGACGGAGCGCGTCAACCGCGTGATCGAAGATACGCTACAGAGCATATGTGCTGAGCCACCTCGGTCCTGGTCGGATCAGCTGCCTATGGGTGATCATGCATTCAACAATGGGGTACATCCAACAACGGGGTTTACCCCGTTCTATTTGAATGGGTTACGACACCCCCAGGTGCCACTAACCTTGCGGGGAGGTGCCGATGCCTCCATCGTAAGTGGGGGAGAGGATCGGAAAGCCTTTTCCTCCCAGGTCTCAGAAATTGAGCCCGAGTCTTTAAAAAGACAGTTGTCGTCGTTTATAGACGACAGGCTGACGTTGATCAGCCGGGTTAGAGATGCAATGACATCAGCCCAAGATAAACAGAAGGAGTACTCTGACAGAAATGCAAGGGGAAACTTAAACGTTTTTAAAGTGGGTGAATTGGTGTTACTAGACACTAAAAACCTACCGCCAAAGGTGGTTAGCTCTGTAGAGAGCAACAAGTTGAAGCACCGCTTCATTGGACCCTTCGCGGTCCTGGACAGACATGGCGCGGCGTATACCATTGACCTCCCAAAGCCAATGGCGACGCACCCGACGTTCTACGTGGGGCGTCTTAAACGGTATCATGATCCGCTGGGTCCTTCTCCTCGGCGGGAGGGAGGCCAAGGTGAGAGCTCACCTTCTCGAAACGAGATTGATTCTCGTGGACAACCGGAGCAGCGGGTGTCAGAGCCTGTGGATGAAAAACAGGCTAGTACCACGGGAGTCATACGAAGGGTATGGCGGTACCGAATGGGAAGAGCGCGCGTAACAGCCATACTTATAAGCCGAGTGGTAGGAATGCCGCTGTGGCTCGTAAGAGGGCGTCCGACCGTGTACACCATGACTTAGAGCGTCTGAGCCTCGACAGAGTTCCTTCAGGGTAGAAACCGGAACGCGGCGGTCAACAGGCCCGTGAAGCTCTTGATTCTCACGACCGAGAGCGTCCGCATCTTGACGGAGAACCTCAAGGTCCCCTGGCTTGCCAGCCTGAGAGGTAGCCTGACCGCCAGGTCCCATCCCAAGGGCTAGCTCGATTGCGTAAACACGATCTCGAAGCTGACGGACCTAGTCGCTTAACAGGGACCCCACAGAGGTCCGACCCGAAGTTGAGGGTCCAAAAGGATAAGGCTGAGAAGGAGCCACGTACTCAAACGCGTGCCAAGGATCCTCCTGCTCTCCTTGATCGGAACGGCGAGCTCCACTACCATGTGGAGCGGGTCGTCCAAGAGCGGCGGCGCTCTGGGAAGCGCCAGCTGCTTGTGAAGTGGCGGGGTTACCCCTCGTCACAGAACTCGTGGGAGCCGGAAGACCGGCTCCGGGTCGACTGACCGAAGGCTGTTGAGATTTGGGATCAACAGCCGGGGCGTAAGTAGTCCGCGGCTTCTTAGCCGCCTTACGGTGTACGGTCCCCGGATTGACGGAACCGTACCCGCGCTCGTCTTGAGCGCTGGACTTAGACTGCTGTCTAAGTCCCTCCATAACGGAGTGGAGTTACCGCTTAGCAATTAAGTGTGCAAACTGGATGCGAATATCGCGCTGGTCCAAGACATAGGACAGCAGGCGATCTTCCCGGAGTTCTTTCAACTCCTGAACTGTGAAGTTCTTTAGAGAAACCCATCTCCAGAACAGGTCTTCTGCCTGGGATTGGGTTGTGGTGTTCTCGGACCGTACCCAAGGGTACCCCCACACGGGAAAGAGCCCACCTCGGTCTTCCGGTTTCTTCCGGAAACTTGTGAAGGAATTCGGTGTGGTGCCAGCAGCACACACCTAACGGACTCAATGTCATTGAGAAAGAGTGGTTCATCTTGAACCAGGGCACGCTCATAGGCGCACTTCGCGTGGCGCCTATGGTTTAGACCACGAGGGGCCTTAAGGTGCTCCAAGAACATAGGAGACCCCGATCCCGCATCCGGTGGATAGTATCCACGGGGATACACCGGCGTGGGAGGCGCAGGAGCGCCGTGCAGTTGAGCAGCTTGATAGCGCTCCTGCTGCTTGTCGAGATCGTTGGAGATCTCTTGGGGCTAGCTGATAGCCTCCTCCTTTTCGGCCTTGACCGACTTGGAGTTATGGTAACCTTTTGGTAGACCAAAGTCACGAAAATGAGAGTCAGGGGCTGCGCGCTTCTTAGCAACAGCAGCACCCTCGTCAGCCCGTTTTTGAGGAACTGCTTTCGCAGCTTGGGCTCGAGTCTTACCTTCGTCTAAGGTAAGGTTCGTGGCAGCGGAGCTCGTCGGAGTCGCCTTAGCCTCTAATGATTTATTATCATCAACAGGAGCGTCCTGTGAAGGAGCATCCTGTGCAGGAGTAGGATCCTTGGTGGATCCGGTAGTGTCCCCTTCGGACTCCGACCCCGTGATCATTGGGATGTCGAAGACCAGGGACTCAGCCCCAGGACTGTGGCGAACCGAGGGTTCGGCCTGTCGTTGGGCGACAAGGAGCGTGAGCGACTGCGTTGCGGACCCCCTCCTTGTGCGGCAGCGGCAGGCTTGCTGGCTGCCTCGGAAGCCGCCTTGCGGTCTTCCTTGCGTGGCGTGGCCTTGGCTTTCGACTTGGCCTTAGCAGCCTTCGACCTCGCGGTCTTAGACTTGGAAGGCCCTGGAGCGCCGAGGGAGCTGGCCTTCCGTGGCATGCTTAAGCGGTTGACGTGGAAAACGCTAAAAGGCAAACTGATAGCCGGAAAGCCACAACGGTGGCTTGTCGATGGGTATCGGCAATAGAAGGAAAGAGAGCGATGCTTTCTTCCTGTCTCCTCATTGGTTGAGGGTGACCTCAATCTAAGTGGGGTGATGTAACGGGGTTACATGAGGGGTGCCCCAGAAGGGTACCGCCTCCAGACGTAGATATACTTCTGAAAATATACGGTTTGTGAATACTCTGCCATGGGGTTGTGGACGACACCACTACCACGTAGGTCGGGTGACTGGGGGCCAACAATAGTAGTTGACCTACTTTTAAATGCATATATAGAACAAACTATAGTTAATTAGTAATTTGTATTACAGGCCAAGTGACCTAATTAACTATAAATATAAATCAGTCTACAATCTACTCTAAACTGGCTATTAATTCCTCTCAGACCTGGGACTAATGAACCGCCGTTCACTTAGAGTTTGTATACTCTTAATAGCACGCTTCCTCAATCGTGCGACCCCGTCACATTTCCAGTGATAACGTACGAGCTTGCTCCAGTGCTAGATACCGTGACGCAGGTAGTTGTGAGTGTACAAGTGCTTCTATTTAGCTGAAAAATTTCAATCAAAAAGGCATATTATTGTCAACAAACGCAATGACAACGATGTCACTCACAAACACAAGAACGAAACGTAGCTTGCTGCCCAATGCAACCAAACATAGTCGCTTTCAACTTCAGCAAGTTTCAATGACTACAAAACCATAATCTGGAGCTTACTACGAGCTAGATCATTTAGTAGGGGCAAATGATGCACTGTATGTAGTACTATTACTGGTAAACAATCTTAACTGCTGAAGCCTTAGCCTTTTCTCACCGACTGTCGTAGACCATGAGGCATTACTGTCCTCCGAACTCCACGAAAGCATTTTGCATAGATTGCAAGTACAACCGCGACATTTTTGAGATAGATTGCTGCAAAGTATCTCGAGTTGTCTGTTCGTGGCAAATGGCGCCCATTCCTGAATCCTTCGATCGGACTTGGTGGTGTGTTCGAACGACTGAGGGATATCTGGAGACGACGGGGGACGGTTCGATGATGGTCCAGAATTTATCTTCATACTCGAGGCATTCGCCAGGTAGAAGCCATCGTATTGACCCAACGAGGACAACTCGATTCTCGTCTTCGTATTTCTGATATTTGGCGATCGCGACGACGTACCGAGGATTCAAGTCGTTGTTCTGAACAAAGAGAGATGTAATGTAGCTTCTGTCATCAGCGCCGTCAGATTTTAATGCTTGAACCTGTAGACGTTGATCGAAATGATAATTAGCTCACTTTTCACATCGAAACTCTTTTTAGTATGCAGACGTACAGAATTGAAGTCGAAGGCCAGCTTAGTGTCTGAGTTTTCCCTATTGGTGACGTACCGCCACAGAATTCCACCAGCTTGAGCCACAGAACACGTCAATGGTGTAATGGAGATTGTTTCAATAACCATTTTGTGATCTTCTCGGAGTTTTACTTGAGTACAGAAAGAGATGGAGAGATTGTCGCTGAAGGAGGGGCTTACCACATCTGTATCAAGGTACATCCGATGTAGATTGTTTGACAACTCTGCTAGAATAGGTTTGGTAATATCAAACGAGAGAAGTGGTCTGTCGAAAGTCGGTAATAGTTTGCCAACGAACTCCATCCCCTGAACATGCCAACAGAACAGGTTTAGACACCTAGGGATCCAATAGATCCGATAGTCCTACCTCAAGTGTGTCGCTATCCACGAGTATCTTGCGAGCCGACTTGAATAACTTGATGTATTGAGCATAGATCACCTTTAGCTCTCGATTCAGACGCTCAGCGCGTACTCTCTCCTCGCATTTGATTATCGCTTGGCGACGACAATGAAGCTGCTCACTTTGCATTACAGATGACGCCATTCCTTTCGTTGTGTGGCTGTGATGTAGAGGTAGCAAGTGTTCCAACTGCTCACTCAACTCCCGAGCTTCAGACCGTAGTGCATCTAGCTCTGCTTTCCGTCGGCGCTGGAGATCCGTTGAGTATGGGACATTAGTTACCTTCGACCAGCGTCTTTGACGAACCTTTTTAATCTGCTGTGAGCCTCCGATAGGCGGTGGATGGTTTACTCTAAGTATGTCGATGTCTGTCGTGACATCTCCTTCCAAGAGCATCTCATCTAATATCTCCGAGATGTTCTCGGGGGAAAACATATTAGTTGGTAGATTCGACTACTTGCAGTAAAATTTGAAAGTGAGGGAGTGGAATGTAAGACTCCTGTCACAAGCGATTACTGACTGAAATGGTAGCCAATTAGCTTGTAATCGCCACTCGATTACAGGCTCACGTGTTTTCATGTTGTTGTCCATCCTATTGATAAAGACAATTGACTGTGCTCAATAGGCAACAGTGATGCGAGAATTTTATCCCAGCTGCGCACTCAATTAAACAACCAGAACCGGTCCAGCGTAATCGTGCCATATGCCAATGGGCCAGTTCTCTGGATATTTATTATCCAGAGTTTTAGGTGGGTTCGCAGACCGTCTGGAAACATGTATAAATACATAGATCAGTACATATCGTAATTTAACGAAACTTCACTCTCTATTACAAAGAGTCACAAACGGTCGGGAAATCGAATACCTGTCCTCATTTTTATCACAAACAGGACCTGTTTGTGATAACAGGTGAATGTTGACCCATCCGGACACTAACAACCTTCGTACGACCTAACAATAAGTAACATTCGTGCAGCATTCACGTAACATCAACGGGACCTGATGGGGCACAAGAAACAGTTCTTGTGGCGGATTGGCTCGATGATCCAGTGCACGAAAAACGTATCAAGCAATTTCAAGCTAGCGAATGGCTCTATTTGGACTGTTGTTGCAATCACGCTAGCTCCAAATGATGATATTCAAGTGCGTGTCGTTGATGGAATTGAAGAGTATCAACACTCTACCTCCTGATGTTGTGTTCGTCAAGCTTAAGGATTATTCAGATTGCTCCTTTCACCCGGAGCTCCCATCCGGCGTTGTTCCTGTCTGCCAACGAAACGAGAGAGGAATCAGCGTGAAATTGCCAGATCGACAGTTCTCTGTATGTATGCGTCAAGTGCCGTTGGTACATGCATACTCTCTCACTACGGAAAGATGCCAAGGTTTGACTGTTGTCAGAATGATACTTGCTCCACTTCGACATCCAACACGACATTCACCACAACGATCATCATTTTATGTTGCGGTGACGCGGGTCAAAACTTTACGTCAGCTTTATCTCACGACGCCCCTTACACAGCAGCTTCTGGAGTACTTAATTCCAAGTCAAGACGCACTTCGAGAGAGCTTGAGACTGCAGGCGATGGATTTATAACGCTGGCACCAAAAATCTGTCTCTAAGTATTTCAATTGCTAAATTTCTAATGCATGTTATATAAGGCTTCATGGAGGATGTTTTGCTAACAAATTTGTTCTGTAAAACAGGTCGGTATAAATATCCAGAGCTTCTCCGGGAACGCACGGCATTAGTTGCTAGTACATATTAATATATGAACAGCTTAAAAGATATAATTCTTTGGTAGCATTTGAAGTGGTTAAGGATAGGTTAATTGTACCAATTCTACCAATCGAAATGTTGTCTTGAAGGCAATCGCTTAAAGTATTCCTGCACAAAAGAAACACAAAGTCCACGCTCAGTAACGACATCTGGTTCAGGTGCAGTGGAAAACATGCCCCAATACTCGTCGTAACATATCATTTTAATAGAGGTGACCAATGGTCCTATAGACTGCAAACAGCCAGGTGTTCATATCATTGTCGTTGTCGTCTTTTACGCAATACACCAAATAACAGTTATTCAACAGCACATTGTCCACTTCAGTCTACCACTGTAGCTATGGTAGTCTACTGATACCGACCGTAGGGAACTTATCAACCTCGTTGGTGATGGATCCGATCAGTGCTCCAGCTCGGCGTCACGTAGGTCCACGCGTCTCAGCAGATGCTGTATAAAATGACGAGTACACAGGCTCTAACTGTTGCGGTTGAAGTACGACAAGTTGTGCTTTTGCGGCTTGACAGCAAGCATATTACTGTTCGTTTCGAACACGGAGCGACAACATGCCCGACACAGAATGGCGGTGGGAAATAATTGCGACGCCTTAATTGTTGCATTTTGACGTACCATCACTGAAAGTCAGGCCAGAGGTAATATTTACGTACGGAATACATCTAGGTCAGCCCGACTATTGACACCATTGACACAACGGAAAGGCGGCTAGTGACTGGCTGATAGCACAAGACCAGTTTATAAAGAAATAAGTAAAGTTATTTAGTACTGTGTAGGGTGGACACTTTGTTCTACTAGAAGCTCAGTGTTTGGGGCTGCACCACGTACATCGGTTCTTCTATATGTACATGTACGGTTATGCAGACAGTGGTATTGTGAGTGGGATGGCGTCGATTAATTGTTACCCTCATGACGATACGATTGAGTGGTGTTCAGCGGCTGAAGGCAAGCGCTTTGAACTTCGGCTTCGCGTCTACGAAATGATTTCCCCTATTAGGGCTCATCATCGACGAGATGCTTGCCTAGGGTTGCACGCAACCTTAACAGACACGTTGTCTGTTAGCGGTTGGATAGTTGTCCTGCTTTGGTGTAGAACACACCAAAGCTTCATATCAAGAATACCTATTGGTAGAAAGTGATGTCTTTCTACCAATTAGAGGCATGGAACACTGTCAACCACACGTTGACAGTTCCCTTACATTTACGTTAGCAGTTTTAGGAGTAAAACTCAGTTAAAGGAAACACAAATAAACAGTTCTCAACTTTACAGTAAAGCTATCAAACCTTTACTTCGATCTAGCTATACTTACGAGCCGCAAGTATAGTAAGTCTACTTCTAAGTAACCTACGCTTCCTCATACGCGTGCGCACACGTGTACGCTTGGTAGTGAGCCAAGTAGGCCCACTAGCACCAATACAATGTAGGTCATTTAGAGACGACGACAGTCAAAACTATTGAGTAGACTTTCAATTGAAGAGCGGATTGCGTAGTTCGAGTAAACGCTGATTGTGATTGTATTTTCGAGAGTGGCTGTAGCAAGTCAGCTCATTAAAGTGAAATGCGAGTGGGATTAGTGTTAGTGGGCTTGCTACTGAGATTTGATACCGTCCTGGGGCCTCTTGCATTGCTGCCCTCTAAGCCGGTGCTCTTCCAATTGCCGACAGTGGCGCTCGAGCTTTGGCCACTCGTGCTCTGCTCGTGCTCTTGTCAATGCTTCTGCTGATCATCGCCTGATTCATCCAAATCTCACGCTTGCTGTTGTTTACATTGCAATTTGGAAGTGATGCCCCAACAGGGTCGGCAGCTCGCCTGTGGCGTTGCCTAGAACTCAGCGTTACAGGGGAAAACAGCTTCAGCGATAGAATCCCCGTTGACTACCCTTGACTATGCAGATCACGACTGAACCACTATTTTGCACGGGATTCAGGATGGAAGCGCAAAACACGCACCTAATTGAGCTACAACACACTCACCTAGCTGTCGAACAAACGTTGCCTTTAAATGAAATATATCATGGCAAGGAGTAGCTGGAAGGACGTGTTGAAGGTGAAATAGGAAACCAACATCTGCCACCATGCTGAATGCGTTTTCCTGAATGTATTCTACATTTGGGCTGCAACGTGGATGCTTAGAGTTGATTGCAGTTAGAAGAAGTAGCTGAAGTTAGGCAAGATAGTGATCAATCATTTCATTCTTCAATCAACCATTTACCACACAAGTCGACTTCACTACCTGGCCAGTAGTTCGGCAGTCGACCTTGCCTACCGACGCAAAGGACGAGTCGTGAGAGATCCTGCCTATAATACCGCCAGTCAAAGCAATGGAACACTCTCTATTCCTCTGCAAGTGCTACCACATCACAGATAAATTGTGACACTATTGGTTGCACTCATGCACGAGAAGTTCCCATAAATCCACGAATCCCTTTTGCTGGAACTCGCTATCTCCTTTTCATAGTCAAATTCATATTGGTCACATGCCCCAGCCACCACTTTCTATTTGTCAACAAAGTTGTGATTGGTACGCATTCAGCCCTTACTTGTACTTCATGAATAACTGAAGGGATCGCCGGCCGCAGTCAGTTTATGCAATAATGTGCAATTACCCCGCTACAAAACGGCCTGGAACTCGGTGAACATCATCAAGGAGGTGCTTGTACTACCTAGAATTCCTACATGAAACAGCAAGTGATAGAAGACGCCAAGAACGGCGTACCACTACAGTAGGAAGGGGATGGGCGTCATAGCACACACAAGCGCATACGGTCCTAAGGTATTGGCTCAGAGAGGCCACATCCTGCCACAAACAGACTTTGGGTGAGGCATATGAACAGGGGTGGACACGCTAGGAAGGTTTCATCTGTAACGGGGTTACATGAGGGGTACCCTAGAAAGGATGCCGCCTCTAGAAGTAGATATACTTCTGTGAGTATCCGTTTCGTGGATACTCAGTTGTGGGTGGTGTGGACCACACTACTGCCACGTAGGTCTGGTGGCTGAGGGCCAACCAATAGTATTTGACCTAACTTATATATGCATAAATTATAGTTAATTAGTAGTTTGTATTACAGGCCAAATGGACCTAATTAACTATAAATAAATCAGTCTAAAATTTACTCTAAACTGGCTATTAAGAATCCCCAGACCAGGGACTAGTGAACCGCCGTTCACTTAGAGTTTGTATACTCTTAATAGCACGCTTCCTCAAGCAAGGTGCTCGTGTGACCCCGTCACACTTGCTAGCACTTGTAGTCAATCCACGCCTACGCGGGTAGATTGACTACTTGAATCCTCTGTGGCTCCTACAAGGTAAGCCAGGATGGATAGAGGGGAGTTCCCTCATTTGACCGACTCTCAGTTTGAGTCAGTCCGGACGATGGTGAGCATCTTGGAGGAGATGCCCTCCGAAGCTTGGCGGCTGCTACGCCGGCCGAGCAGGTCGAACGCATCGAGGCGTTCGACACGTACGAGCGAGGGCTTATCGCTCACGTACAGGGGCCGCAGGCCCCCGTGGCTGAGATGAAGCCAGCCCAACCTTAGCCGTTGAGGCTTAAGGTTAACCCCTATGAGGGGAAGGAGGGAGAGAACCTCCACTTCTGGGTCCGAGAGGTCGAGCTCGCGATGGACGCGGCTCTAATCTCGACCGAGCGACTTCGAGTCGCTTTCGCCCTGTCCAACCTAGGAGGTCGGGCGAAGACCTGGGCGTACACGCGCAAAGTGACAACGCCGGGTTGTTTCACAACCTGGGCTCAGCTGTGTCAACAGCTTAGAACCGCCTTCCTTCCGGCGAACTGTGAGTATCGCCAGCGCCCGCGATTCCTTGCCTGTAAACAAGGGAGGTGTGAGCTGCATAAGTACATCCAGGAGATGCGAGTACTCGCTGCATCTCTGGTAGGGAACCCCCTACCTGAACACATCAAGGTGACAGTGTTCATGGATGGCCTGAAGGTGGGACCATCCCGCACACAGTTGTTCCGCGTGCATGCGAACACTATGGAGGAGGCGATCCAGATCGCCCTCCAAGAGGAGTACAGCCACCGACAGGCTCGTACTCCAACGTCGGTGTGGCAAGGCCCCAATGCGTCGTCAGGCGCAGTGCAAGGAGCTCCAGTAGCTGAGGCTAGCACCGGACCGGTACTCATGGAACTGGGTACGGCCGTACAGAGCTCCATCCGTTGCTACGGATGTGGGAAGCTCGGGTACATGCAACGTGCCTGCCTTGTGGGAGGGCAAAGGAAGTTCCCTTCCAGACCTAAAGGCTCGAGAAGCCAGGGGCAGAAACCACGACCCAAGAGTCAGGGAAACTGGGGTCACCGATAGGAGGGCGGGGCGCCCTACTGGGGAAGATCTAAGGTCCACATGATAGGAGTGCGGACGGCGCGCGCCAAGAAGGCTTAGCCCCTGAGAGTCTGGGTGGTCTTGAAACGAGGAAGAGCAGCGGCGGACTGCTCGTGGTACGCGCGAGTGTACGGGGATACGGAGATCCTTTCAGAATCCTGATTGACTCTGGGGCGTCGACAAACTTTGCTCGACGCCAGACAGTCGCACGGAATGGCGGCAAGTATGACGACGCATTGGGTGAAAGCGAAGGCAGGGGCCAGGTCTCGGTGAGACTGGCCGATGGTACGGTGGTTAACGTACCTGGGGTTTGGATGGACCTGGCTGTAAAGTTTGAGGACGGAGTCGTTCCTTGTCCTAGACATGGACAAGTACGACTTGATCCTGGGCATGCTGTGGCTCGAAAAGCACGAGCCCTGGATCGATTGGCGCGGCAAAGCCATTGGGGCTAGCCGGCCTGCAGTCTCCGACAGAGCTTTGGTGAGTAATGTTCCCACCTCTGTTCGGGACTGGGGCGCCAGCGATGGTCGCCAAGGCCCTTACGCGCCCGAAGAAGTATTGGGGGCCACTGACTGTTGTGATGAGCCTCACAACCAGTCTTGAGACCAAGGCTCATTGTCAAGCGTGTGGGATTGCTACGATGGCAAGTCCCAACACTGAGAGTCGTCGCGCCGTATGGGCTTCGACTGTGGCAGTGTCGGACGGCACTGACCAGGCGGATAACATAAGTCCGCAAGCAGCAGAGGATGCTGAGGAGAGCGCTAATGGCGTCTCCTGTGCGGGTAACATAGGTCCACAGGCGGGTAACGTAGTTCCGCAAGCGGGTAACATAGGTCCTAGGGCAGGTGCCGTCCATCTGGAGGCACTGCCAGAGGTGTCAGCACTGCTGAACCTCGAGGAATTGTCCATGAAGGACTTCCTGGCCGAGTTGAAGGCCAGAGAGATTGCGGAGATGGCGCTCCTGAAGCCGGAGACCTCTCCTGAAGATTTGAACTCTTCCTCCGTAATGGACGAGGATGTCCTGGAGGGGTTCACGAAGCAGCGCGCAACGCGCTTGGGTTCTGAGATTCTCAAGAACCCGGAGGATCCAGTGTATCCTCTTGTGAAAGAGTACTCGGATGTGGTGTCGAAGCACCCATCATTCCAACTCCCGCCGGATCGGGGAGTTCGGCACGAGATTGACCTTGTGCCTGGCACATAGTATTGTGTCACGAGGCACCTCGCGAGCAGTGCGAGGTCATAGATGCCTTCTTCGCCGAGAAGGCGAAGTCGAAAAGGGTGCGGGAGTCGAAGTCCCCGCACTCGACGCCAACCTTCTGCGTTCGCAAACAGAACGGGAAGTGGCGTCTGGTTCATGCTTACAACAAGCTGAACAATGCGACGGTACCGGCACAGACGCCGATCCCTCGCAAGGATGTGTTGCTGAACAACATGTCGGGCTGTACGCTGTACAGTGCCCTGGATCTGGTAGACGGATACTACCAGATCCTGATGTGGGAGAGTGACATTCCTCTCACCGCAGAGCACCCCGAGCGGGATGCTCTGGAAGTGGCTAGTGATGCCACAAGGGCTATCCAATGCCCCAGCGACGTTCAATCGCTTGGTCACACAATTGTTTAGACCATTGCATACGTTCGCACATACGTACTTCGACGATATATTCGTCCATAGCCGTGCCGAAGGTGGCCAGACGGCTATGGAGGTGCATTTGAAGCACCTCCGTCGAGTGTTTGAGGTCATGAGAGCTAACAAGCTCTATGCCAACATCGACAAGTGCGTCTTTGCAGCTGAGGAGATAAAAGTCCTCGGCTGCTTTGTCAGCAGGGTCGGCGTACGCGCCGATCCAGGGAAGGTCAAGGCCATAGCGGCTTGGCCGACCCCGAGGTCGCAGAAGGACCTCCGGAAGTGGTTGGGCTTAGCCAACTATCTTCATAAGTACAGCACAGGGTACGCTGAACTAGCTCGACCCTTGTCGGATCTCTTAAAGAAAGAGGCCGACTGGGTCTGGGAGCAACAGCACCAGGATGCTTTTGACAGCATCAAGGCGAGCTTACAGCAAGCGCCAGTCCTGGCCTTGCCGGACGAAAACAAGTTTTTCAGCGTTGTCTGTGACGCTTCTGACTATGCAATCGGCTGTGCACTGTTGCAGAAGGACGATGAAGGACACGAACGCGTCATCTTCTTCCAGACCAGGCAGCTGAAGGCTGCCGAACGGAACTATCACGTTCATGACAAGCTGCTACTTGCAATGAAGTATGCACTTGTCAAGTTTAGAGTTCACCTCTTGGGCACGAGGCCCTTTGTGATCTATACGGATCACGCGTCCTTGCGGACTGCCACCAATTCGCCGCATCTGTCGCAACGGATGGCGAGGTGGCTGTCATTCTTCGCGGAATACAATTTCCGCGTTGAATACAAGCCGGGCAAGCTTAATGTGCTTGCCGATGCATTGTCGCGTCGACCCGACTATGAGCTAGCTCATGTCAGTCGGGTCACGACAGGTCTATACGATCAGATACACTTAGCGTATCAAGGGAACGAGAACTACACACCACTGATGCAGTTCTTGTCCGATAGCAAGGACGCCAGAGTCGACAGGCGATAGTAATACTTGTATCTACAACCTAGAGCGAACAAGTAAGAGAGAATTCGAGCTTATCAAATTCCAACAGATTTACTAAGATAAATCACAACGAGTATCGGCTTTTGCATGCATCACTTCGAAGGCATTTCTTGGTGCAGTTTGTGGTAAGATTTTGAAGTCAACATGTGCCGTTCGTGTTCTTTATCAGCAGGATAAGTTTGACGGGGTCACACGAGCACCCTGCTTGAGGAAGCCTGCTATCAAGGGTTTACAAACTCTAAGTGAACGGCAGTTCACAAATCTCTTGTCAAAGGGGACTTAATAGCCAGTTTAGAGTAAGTTTTAGACTGATTTATTTATAGTTAATTAGGTCCATTTGGCCTGTAATACAAACTACTAATTAACTATAATTTATGCATATATAAGTTAGGTCAAATACTATTGGTTGGCCCTCAGCCACCAGACCTACGTGGCAGTAGTGTGGTCCACACCACCCACAACTGAGTATCCACGAAACGGATACTCACAGATGCATATCTACTTCTAGAGGCGGTACCCAATTTGGGGTAACCCTCGTGTTACCCCGTTACATCCTCCCCCACTTATATTGGGAATACTCCCAACTAATGAGGAGCTAAGAAGAGAGTGCCTCTCTCTTTCCTTCTCGTGTCGATATCCATCGAGAAGCCACCGTTGTGGCTTCGCGGCTTTCATTCAGTCTTTTACGCGAACAGAGCACATCGTTGGTTTCCACGTCAACCTCCCAAGCACACAAGCTCCCACGACGCTTCGGCGTCTTCCAAGTCTAAGACCGCGATGCCGAAGACTGCTAAGGCAAAGTCGGAAGACGAGACAACTCCGCGCACGGTAGCCCGCAAGGCGGATTCCAAGGTAACTAGCAAGCCTACGAGCTGCTGTCGCAGCTCAAGGAGGAAGCCCACGACGCTGTCGCTCCCGATCGTTGTCGCCCGACGACTGGCCCAATACCCGGTTTGCCTATCGGGATCACAGTCCCGGGCTGATTCCCCGGTCTTCAATATGCCAATGATCACTGGAACTGAGTCCGGCGAAGACACTACAGATCCGTGGACCATTTTGCTCCTTTACAAAAGGAGCCTTCGCAGGAAGCTCTTTTACAGACGCTGCAGCAACTTCAAAGACTCCTGCTAATGTTCCCAAGCCATCGGAGACAAAGATGACTCCTGCGAGTTTGTCTACCAAGAACCTTACCTTAACAGAAGGTAAACTCGAGCCCAAGCTGCGGAAGCGGCTTGGGTGAATAGGGTGCTGCTGCTGCTAAGAAGCGCGAAGCCCCTGGTTCTCCCTCTCGAGAGTCCTTCATACCGAAAGGCTACCACAATTTTTTCGATGATTCCGAGTATGAGGAGGAAGAGGAGGAGGGGTCCCGGGGATCTCACACGATCTCGATGTGCAGCAAAAAAACGCTATCAAGCTGCCCAACAGTAAGGCGCAATAGGGGTAACGTACAGGTGTATCTCGTGGATACTATCCACTGGAAGAGGAGACAGGAGCTCAGAGCCCCTCGTGGTCTTGATCATGGGCGCACATCTCGCGGCGCCTATGAGCGTACCTTAGTTCAGAACGAACCACTCTTTGTCGAAGGTATTGAAGCCGGTAGGTATGTGCTGTTAGCACCCCACCGGATTCCTTTAAAGGAATTCACTAGGCTCCGGAAGAAAACGGAAGATCGAGGCGAACTCGTCCACGTGTGGGGTAATACCCCTGAGTACAGCTCGAAAGCGCCACGACCCATAAAACCAGTTCTGGAGATGAGTCTCCTTAAAGAACTTCACTCTGTAGAAGTCGAAGGACCTCCGTGAGGATCGTTTGCTTTCCTATATCTTGGACCAGCGCGATCTTCGCATTGAGTTTGCCCACTCAATCGCTAAGCGGCAACTCGACACTGTTCATGGAGGGACTTAGACAGCAGTCTAAGTCCAGTGTTCATGATGAGCGTGGGTACAGTTCTGCCAATTCAGGCACTGTACACCGTAAGGCGGCTAAGAAGCCACGGACTACTTACGCCCCGGCTGTTGTCTCTGATCCCAGATTTCAACAGCGGTCTGGCAGCCAGCCTGGAGCCGGTCTTTCAGCTCCCACGAGTTCTGTGACAAGGGATAACCTCGCCACTTCCCGAGCAGCTGACGCTTCCCAGAGCGTCGCCTCTCTCGAACGACTCGCTCCACATAGAAGTGGGGCTCACCATTCCGATCAAGGAGGGTAGGAGGAGCCCTCACGCACCTTTGGGTATGAGACTGCTTTTCTGTCTCCTCCTTCTGGCTCTTAACTTCGGGTCGGGGCTCGGTGGGGTCCCTGTTGAACGACGAGGTCCGTCAGCTCCGAGGTCGCGTGCACGCGATCGAGATTGCCCTTGGGCTGGGGCCTGGTGGTCAGGCTGCCGCCCAGGCTGGCTAGACAGGGGCCCTAGAGGTCCTTCGACAAGATTTGGACGCTCTTGGTCGTGAGACCCGAGAGCTTCACTGGCGTGTTGACCGCCGAGTTCCGGCTTCTGCCCTAAAGGAACTCCGTCGAGGCTTAGAAGCTCTAAGCCATAAGTTGCATGGTCGGATGCCTTTAATGAGCAGCAGGGGTACTCGTACCACTCGGCTTATAGGTATAGATCTTACGCGAGCCCTTCGTATGACTCGCGTGTGTACCAGCCTGTGTTTCATCCGCAGGCTCCGACAACGACTGGTCTGGTTGTTCACGAGACTCGGCCTCAATTTGAGGATGTGAGCTCTCGCCTGGGTCTTCCATCAGCTGAGTAGAAAGGTGCTACGGATCATTGAATCCCCATGTAGAACGTTGGGTACGCCGCCATTGACTTTTGGAGATAAATGGTATAGGCAACACCATGCCTGGCCAGGGCCGCGAAGGGTCCGATGAAGTGATGCTTCAACTCGTTGCTCTCTATCGAGCTAACCAACTCTATCGGTAAATTCTTAGTGTCTACGATGACCATGTCCCCAACCTTTAACACGTTTAAGTTTCCTCTACTATGTTTGTATGAGTACTCCTTTTGCTTGTCTTGACCAAATGTCATTGCGTCACTAACCCGGCTAATGAGAGTCAGTATGTCGTCTATAAACTACGACAACTGTCTTTTTAAAGACTCTGGTTGAATGGCTGAGACCTGGAGGAAAAGGATTTCCGAGTGTCACCCCCACTTACGATGGTGGCACCGGAGCCAGGGGTTCCGAAAATACTATTTTTATTAAATACTTTTGTATTTTGGTTGAAAAATTATTTATTTTCGGCTTTGCTTTGAAATGCTAAAATATTTGTTTTTGTTATCTCCATCGCCAATAACCCTATCGGCGAGTCCGGTCCACTTGCGGTCCGGTTTTGGTTCGGTTTAACCAGCTGAAGCTCAATCACTGGTCCACAGGTCGCGCTCGTTTGACTGGAGCACGTGAACTTCTTTATAAGACAGTAAGCCTCTCACATCTGGGCATTTTCACTCTGTTCAGCACACTCACAGTCCTCTGTCTACTCGAAGCAGGTCTCGACCTTCTACTTCAAGTGTGTGCTCGATGACAACGGAGAGCCTACTGCTCAGTTCGTGTGCCGCTGTGGCGTCCAGCGCCGTATGGAGCCCAACACTGGCTACACCAATCTGCTAGGCCACGTCTTCACGTGGCACACGAATTTCGTCGCGGAGATAACTAGCGCCAGTGTCAATACTGGCACATTGGTTGGGTTCATCGACGACAAGACCCACAAGATCTTCTCCTGGATCGACATGGTGCTCTCCTGCAACCTGTCCTTCTCGTTCTGCGAGACGGAAGCGGCATCTAACTACGTAAAGATCAGCAGCCTTCCGACGGACAGCCTGGTCAAGTACATGAGCCTGCTGGTCCGTGAGGTTGAAACTGTGATCGGTAGTATCCTCCCAAAGTCGTTCGGTATCATTTTTTTTCGACCAAGGTTTCGTTGCGGATGCGCTCGAGCGGGCGAGACGTCTTCGTCAATCGACTTCACGTTACATCGGCCAGGTGGCTGTGATCGCTCCGACTTCCAATGTCGTCGAGCGATTTTTTTAGCAAAGCCAAAGCAGTGGTTGGCCTTCACCGCCAAGCGATGACCCCACTGCACCTTGAAAGCATACTGTTTTTAAAGGTAAATCGTAGGTACTGGAGTGCGGCGACTGTGCGCAAGGTTGTGCGCGGTACACAATAATCTCGCAATATACAGATTCCCCACAAGCTCCGATGTATTTCTTGCAATACGTTCAATTATTGCAGACGACTATGGCTGGGAGATATGTGAAGTTATTTGTATTGCTGCATCCTCGAACACAATAGCAATAGCATTTTCGGTACCCCTGACCGGAGCCTCCCCGTAAGGTTAGCGGCACCTGGGGGTGCCGTATCCCCCATTCAGATAGAACAAGGTAAACCCCATTGATGGGTGTACCGCATTGTTGAGTGTATACTCAACCATAGGCAGCTGGTCCGACCTGGACCGAGGTGCATCGGCACAGATACTGCGAAGAGTATCTTCGAGCACGCGGTTGACGCGCTCTGTCTAGCCACCCGTCTGTGGATGGCCCGCAGTTGACATCGTCAACTTAGTTCCCAACAATTGGAACAGGGTGTCCCAAAACGCACCTGTGAAGCGCGGGTCTCTATCCGAGACTATGGTCTCTGGTAGACCATGATAGCGAAACACGCTATCTAGGAACAGCTGTGCAGCCTGGTTCCCTGTGACCTTGTCGCGTACTGGAGCGAGATGCACCATCTTGCTCAAAAGGCAGACAAACACCAATATGCCGGTGTTGCCCTTGTCATCGGCCGGCAGGCCGAAGACGAAGTCGAGACTCATCGACTTCCAGCAATCCGCTGGTACAGGTAGGCTCTGCAGTGGAGCCGAGGCGTGGCCCGAAGGCTTCACTCTCTGACATGTTTCAGATGTCTTGACATAGTGCGCCACCCACTTGTACATGCGGGGCCACCAAAATGGCTAAGAGATCGTTTGATAGGTCTTCTCTCTGCCAAGATAGCCACTCATCGGCGCATCGTGCGCCTCTAGAAGTATGTCATACTTCAGATCCTCGTCGTTCGGAACGACAACCCGAGGAGTATCTCCAGGGTCTAGTCTGTGGTGAAGTAACCCTTCGTCGACCAGCTCGTAGAGAAGGAGCTGTGCCCGCTGCTGAGGCGAGAGCCTATTGTCTTTGGCGTCCTTGTCTGCGGACAGGAACCGCACCAGAGGTGTGCAATCCTCGTCCGCCTGATACGCCAAGCGTATCCGCGTAGTCAGGTCAACGCGACAAAGCAATGGCAAGTAGGTTGAGCTTCACGGCTTGTATTTGACGCGAAAGTATTACTCGAACATTTATAGCAACCTCGCCATTCGTTTCAACAAGTGCGGTGAGTTGGTGGCAGTCCGCAAGGACGCGTGATCAGTGTAGATCACAAAGGGCTTTGCGTCCATGACATGTAATCTAAACTTGAAAGAACGTACTTCATTGCAAGTAGCTCTTTGTCATGAACGGGATAATTCCCTTCAGCCTTCATAGCCGTCTGGCCACCTTCGGCACGGCTATGGACGAATATATCGTCGAAGTACGTATGTGCGAACGTAATGGTCTAAACAATTGTGTGACCAAGCGATTGAACGTCGCTGGGGCATTGGATAGCCCTTGTGGCATCACTAGCCACTTCCAGAGCATCCCGCTCGGGGTGCTCTGCGGTGAGAGGAATGTCACTCTCCCACATCAGGATCTGGTAGTATCCGTCTACCAGATCCAGGGCACTGTACAGCGTACAGCCCGACATGTTGTTCAGCAACACATCCTTGCGAGGGATCGGCGTCTGTGCCGGTACCGTCGCATTGTTCAGCTTGTTGTAAGCATGAACCAGACGCCACTTCCCGTTCTGTTTGCGAACGCAGAAGGTTGGCGTCGAGTGCGGGGACTTCGACTCCCGCACCCTTTTCGACTTCGCCTTCTCGGCGAAGAAGGCATCTATGACCTCGCACTGCTCGCGAGGTGCCTCGTGACACAATACTATGTGCCAGGCACAAGGTCAATCTCGTGCCGAACTCCCCGATCCGGCGGGAGTTGGAATGATGGGTGCTTCGACACCACATCCGAGTACTCTTTCACAAGAGGATACACTGGATCCTCCGGGTTCTTGAGAATTTCAGAACCCAAGCGCGTTGCACGCTGCTTCGTGAACCCCTCCAGGACATCCTCGTCCATTACGGAGGAAGAGTTCAAATCTTCAGGAGAGGTCTCCGGCTTCAGGAGCACCATCTCCGCAATCGCTCCGGCCTTCAACTCGACCAGGAAGTCCTTCCTGGACAATTTCTCGAGGTTCAGCAGTGCTGACACCTCTGGCAGTGCCTCCAGATGGACGGCACCTGCCCTAGGACCTATGTTACCCGCTTGCGGAACTACGTTACCCGCCTGTGGACCTATGTTACCCGCACAGGAGACGCCATTAGCGCTCTCCTCAGCATCCTCTGCTGCTTGCGGACTTATGTTATCCGCCTGGTCAGTGCCGTCCGACACTGCCACAGTCGAAGCCCATACGGCGCGACGACTCTCAGTGTTGGGACTTGCCATCGTAGCAATCCCACACGCTTGACAATGAGCCTTGGTCTCAAGCCTGGTTGTGAGGCTCATCACAACAGTCAGTGGCCCCCAATACTTCTTCGGGCGCGTAAGGGCCTTGGCGACCATCGCTGGCGCCCCAGTCCCGAACAGAGGTGGGAACATTACTCACCAAAGCTCTGTCGGAGACTGCAGGCCGGCTAGCCCCAATGGCTTTGCCGCGCCAATCGATCCAGGGCTCGTGCTTTTCGAGCCACAGCATGCCCAGGATCAAGTCGTACTTGTCCATGTCTAGGACAAGGAACGACTCCGTCCTCAAACTTTACAGCCAGGTCCATCCAAACCCCAGGTACGTTAACCACCGTACCATCGGCCAGTCTCACCGAGACCTGGCCCCTGCCTTCGCTTTCACCCAATGCGTCGTCATACTTGCCGCCATTCCGTGCGACTGTCTGGCGTCTAGCAAAGTTCGTCGACGCCCCAGAATCAATCAGGACTCTGAAAGGATCTCCGTATCCCCGTACACTTGCATGTACCACGAGCAGTCCGCCGCTGCTCTTCCTCGTTTCAAGACCACCCAGACTCTCAGGGGCTAAGCCTTCTTGGCGCGCGCCGTCCGCACTCCTATCATGTGGACCTTAGATCTTCCCCAGTAGGGCGCCCCGCCCTCCTATCGGTGACCCCAGTTTCCCTGACTCTTGGGTCGTGGTTTCTGCCCCTGGCTTCTCGAGCCTTTAGGTCTGGAAGGGAACTTCCTTTGCCCTCCCACAAGGCAGGCACGTTGCATGTACCCGAGCTTCCCACATCCGTAGCAACGGATGGAGCTCTGTACGGCCGTACCCAGTTCTATGAGTTGCGGCCCGGTGCTAGCCTCAGCTACTGGAGCTCCTTGCACTGCGCCTGACGACGCATTGTGGCCTTGCCACACCGACGTTGGAGTACGAGCCTGTCGGTGGCTGTACTCCTCTTGGAGGGCGATCTGGATCGCCTCCTCCATAGTGTTCGCTTGTACGCGGGGCAGCTGCGTGCGGGATGGGTCAGCCTTCAGGCCATCCATGAACACTGTCACTTTGACGTGCCCACACATCAAAACGACACGGGGTCGCTCGGTCGAGATGAGAGCCGCATCCATAGTGAGCTATACTTCTCTGGTCCAGAAGTGGGGTTCCCTTCCTCCTTCATTTTGTAGGGATTAATCTTTAGCCTGAACGGCTGAGGTTGTGCTGGCTTTAATTCAGCCACAAGGGTCTGCTGTCCCTGCACATGAGCAATGAGTCCTCGCGCATACGGGACGAACGCCTCAATGCGTTTGACCTGCTCGGCTGGGGTAGCAGCCGCCAAGCATCGAAGGGTGCCTCGCCCAGATCGAATTAAACTGAGCACCTGTCACATGAGGATAATCTCCTCCATCCATCTTGGCTCACCCGTTAGGCACACAGAGTGACTTCAGGTGGTCCAGACTGCCCACGTAGGCGTGGATTGCCTACAAGTGCTATCAAGCGGGACAGGGTCACACGAGCACCGTGTATACAGGAATGAAGCTATCAGGAATGTACGGACTCCACGTGAAAGACCGTTCGCTAGTTCGTGTGACCCTGTCACATATATCGCTTAGTCAACCTGGTGAAATGAGCGGCATTCACTGAACCGCAATATTTGCTAAATACAATTGCGCACTGATGTAGTGCGGGTTTTGACGTTGCCATTGTAATTTTTCGTCATTTGTTTGTGTTCCTCACAACAAAACCCCGGATACATGTATTTTCATCTAATCAATTAGTCGTACACACACGTTTAGTATGCCACATACTTTATTTGTATTTTACGTAGCTAATCGTGAATATTTCATACTTTTTTGCGAGCCAAAGATAAATTCGGATGTCAAAGTACTTCATACTTCACGTCATCACGCATTTCGTAAAATATCTTTCGAACGAATAAACAAAATGACCATTCATTGATCGAAATGGGTGGTTAGTGTACTGTGCGCGCCAATTTGTGTGGACCCCCGAAAACTGGTTATAGTTTGTTGAGTTTTCAGCTGGTATTCGTGATTTGGCACTGCTGTTCAGATATGTTGCTTCTAGTATCTATATCAAGAAGTGTCTTGTCTTAACAGCTCCATTTTCACAGATAGTGTATGACCTACCATATCATCACTTATCCGACCGTACTTAAGTGCGACCATTACAAAACTCTAGTTAATTTGTGCAAATCTTCCGACCGCATATCAAGTATAGTCCGATCAAGTATAATGCGATATGCAGGCTCTCTGATTGGTCGGAACTTGGGGGCGGATGTCACTGTCCATGCCTGCGGTTTGCAGGCCGTGTGCGAAGCACACGGATGCAAACCCAGGAGCCAATGTTACCCCTCTGGCAAGCGAAGGCTCGACTTGCGAGCCGTAGCGGGCTTAGGGTTCTATCACCCTATCTGAAGGGTATTTGGGGTGAGGCAGGGCGATAGTTAAAGGAGGTCGGATATATTATGGTATTCTACCATAGAAAGTATAGTTTCGACATCAACGACATATTTAGAACCTTCCTGTCCCCTTTTCTGACAAACTGTACAGTTTATGCGAACCCATACAAACATCTATATTAAAGATAGTACTTAGTAAGTGCAAGAAGTAGTTTTTCGTCACCACAGCAACGTCATCTCAAAAGCTAGGATGTTATTTGTTACTTGTGACCGCCGCAATGATCACCAACACGATACCGCTCACAGCAGTAGTTGCAAATGCTATGGTCCACGGAACCGGGCCGCCTCCAAAACGTTCTTCAGTTTTATCACCACGAACTTGCTTTTCCATGGACATTTTGGAGTTTGTCATATTCCTTTTTAGACAGCTTGGCGCGATTTCTCTCCAAAAAAATTTCCAACTGGTCAGTGCTGATCTTCTTCGACCAAAGGATGTTTTGGTCTCCAAATTGTTCAATTCCAGCTCGTTCTTCATTCTCGTTGCTGACACGCTTGAGACTATTACCAACGATCTATCGACTTAGTACCACGACTTGGGGAGACCCAAAACCGCCACTGACAGATCTCTTAGTAGAACTTTTTGAGGAAGCCATACTGAAGGGGCACTGATCAGTATCATTAACTGTAGCAGCCGTACTAAGGACATGATGTCTGTATTGCTTGAAGTGCGTTTCTTGAAGTTAATTGGGCAATGAAGAGTTTGCTGTATGCTTCGCTGGTAATTTTTTAATACTCTCATTTTACAACTACGGTATTGCTTGGCCCGTAGTTGTGAAATGAGATTAATCAAATGAAAATTCATTCGGCACTGTAGTGAATGGCCAGCGAAACATACTACAGTACAACTTCATCAATGCTCAATACTGCCAATAGATCATTCAGTACGGTCTGTTGTCAGTATTGTGCAATGATCTATTACTGTACCGGTGAATTCAGCCTTTTACCAAATTGTGTACTTAAGTAAGGAACCTGTACATCGCTCGGATTCCGTACGCGATACATCTGCAGCTTTCCAGATAGATAACGAGTGTTCAACGATATAGTGACCTAACGATCTATGTATTAGAGCTGGACTACCATTTGACAGGTGTCTACCGCATTTTACAGCTCGTCCTTCGTCGCGGGTTCCTCTGCGAACTCATCAACCTCCTCTTCCTCCGTCGAGGGCTTTTCAGTGGATTCAGTCGGAATCGTCTCCAGGTCGTCGACCACCTCGGCGCGTGGCACAATATTGGCTCTGTATACACCCGTGTATGATGGTAGCGTGAGTTTAGTTGGGTAGGCGCCTCCATAATGGATTATGATTTTCGTTGCCTCCTTCTGACCGGCCGAACCGAAGTCGGGTGGGCTGGCAACACCTACAGACACACGAAGCTGGTGGTCACGCTTGATAACATACGAAGTCGGCTCGAAACAAAAAACAGCCTCGTACACCTGGCCAGGAACGATCTCTCGCGAATCACCACGCTTGAATGAGTAAACATGCGAGTCTGGACGGATTGGTTTGTGCACAGGGTTCAGCAGAGCCTCAGTTATGTACGTGATGCCGGGACGCTTGTTCTCATTTGGGAATGGAGCTGTGTAGTCAACGTCCTCAAGGTACGCAACAAGGTTAACGCTCGGCTGGTCCACTGAGAAAAAGAGACGCAGTTCCGCCTCGCCGGTGATCTCTGTCAGTGGTAGCTCGGGGGTCAGGAATGTCGCGTACTGGTCAGCGAGTGGAGTGCGGTCGTGGTAGTACATGGGACGCAGACCAAAGAGATGATCCAACATATTCCAGCGCGAGACCGCGTCCAACGTAGGTTTCGTCGTCACGCTATACACCACCTCGTTTGCCTCTGTCTCCGGTCCGGACTGGAATTCCCGGTTACCGCCTAAGTAGAACGTCTCTTCACTCAAATATGCCGGCGGCCACGAGCTCGACTCTTTCCAGCGGTTGTGCGCCATTGTGAAGTAGTGCACAGGCAATTCGTTCTCGATCTTGGTGATCTTCCGGCGGTTGCTGTACATGTGGTGGTCGAAGAAGCGGCTCACCTCGTCCAGGTGATAAAAGCACTTCTGCTTGGACTGTGCAAAAGGGTCCGCGTTGTCGACGCCGGCGTGGCTCCACGGTCCAAGGGTGAGACGGTGATGAGTAGCGTCCTTCTCAACAGCCTCCAGTGCTTGCTTCGGCAACTCAGGTAATAGAGAGGCTGTGTCAGCATCCAACGTGTTGGTCAGGTACTGAAAGAGCAAAATGCTGGAGCGCGCCACACCCATGTCGAAGAAACCAGCGGAAGTCTGTAGCGCCACACCAGATGCAGCAATTGCACCAAGGTGTCGAATCGCATCCAACTCCTGAGCAGTGACGCCAATTGAAGCCAACTTGTCGTCGCGAAAGTGCACGTCCTTGAGCTCCTTTGACAGATCAGGGTTCTTAGTGTGCTGGTAAACGTAATTGTCGAATTTAGCGTCATCATCGTCCACACGGTAGACTTCGCCACCAAAATGTTTGAGCATGAGTCGCGGTTTGAAGGTTGGGATGCTGTCCCAGCGGATCTGTCTGTCCGTAGCTCCTGTGAACGACGCCCAGTCGTTCAGAGCCTTCTCGTTTTTGACTCCTCCAGGAAACAGTGCATCCTGGAAGACATCCACAGGGGCACTGTTGACCGACACAGCCTTGAGTGCCGGATGGCCACTAGCTGCCACGAGCAGAGCTCCGACACCATCCAGTCCTTGACCAAAAGCAGCAACTTCGCCATTACTCCACGGCTGCTTGACGATCCAGTCAATAATGTCATAAGCGTCTTGGACTTCCACATCGGCAAAATCAAACTCTTTTGTGCCAGCAGAGGCACCTGTACCCCGAACATCCACCGAGACCCAAGCATATCCGTTCGTAACGAAACGTTGCACGTAAGCATTGACCCGTGGGTTTGTGAACTTGCGCTCGTAGCGCGTAAAGATGTTAAAGGGGAAGTCGAGCGTGTAGCCGCGTCCGTGACGCGTGGGGAAGAGCACAGTAGGAACTTGTTGCTGCTTATCCCAGAGGTAGTCGGCCAAGTACGTGTCCACAGCCACGTCGATGCCATCACGCATCGCGACGTACTGTGTCTCATGATGTGTCTTCTTGGGGTCGAAGAACCTTAGAGACTCGTAGCGCTTCTCTCCGAACCACGAGTGGTCGTTCACATGGACGTCACAGGCGATGGGATCCTCGCGGTCAGAGATGTAGCCAGCCAATTGGTGGGCGAAATACAGCGACAACATGGAGAACACGGCGTTCTTCATGTAGTATTTCGTATTGGCAGCCGCTTGGGGCTGCGCTGCTGCCTCCGTCATGATCAAGGGAATCGACTTGTGCGCTACGTGGAGACTTGACGAATGACGCACGTAGCGGACCCCCTTTTATTATGTTGTTTGAGAGGGTTATTATGCAATGTTGCAGGTTGTCGACGAAAAAGGGGATGGTGTCGACTGTTGACACAAACAGGTTGACGAGTGGACACTTTGTTTTCTGCTAGAAGCTCAGTGTTTGGGGCTGCATCATTTGTAGTGGTTTTACTACATGTACATGTACGGCCATGCTCACAATGATGTTGTGAGCGAGGTGACGTGGATCTTTTGTTGGCCAATGCGTCATGACGATGCGATGGACTGGAGTGCAGCGGCTGGAGGCACGCGCTTTGTACTTCGACTGCGCGTCTCTGTGCGGTACAGCGGCACGTTTGGCAAACAACGACCGCCGAAGTTCGGCTCAAACAACTTATTCGGAACAAGAGATGAACTTGGTGAATGTCGTTAAGGTGAAGCATGTGCTACTAAGTACTCCTGCATGAAACGACAACCACTGGGAAACGTCAGAGATAATGTACTACTGCAGTAGAAGGAGGAGGGTGTCATTGCACTCACAGACGGATAAGATCGTTACCAATAAATGAGGTTTGTAAAACGTGCATGATCGCATGAGAATGCTTCACGCTATGAAGAATGTGCGCTCACCCTTGCCATCCTTTTTTGTTGAGGTTGCATTTGTGGTACCGCCACAAGATGAAGATTTACTTTAGTATCCACTTAAGGGATACTTCTAGATAAATGGTGTCAGCCACACCGCTGACAACAACGAAAAAAGGCCACAAAACGTTTTTTTCAATGTTGTATCTTACGACATTGACGTGTCACTAGGAGTTTGTAAAGGGCAAAAAACGACATGCGGGTAGATTTATAAATTGTCAACAGGTTTGTCTGCTAAATGTCATATTTCCGACTGCATATATCACACCTTGATGGTGTCAATAACGTAACTTCAGACAAAGTGGACACATCATGTAACGGGGTTACATGAGGAGTACACTAGAAAGGGTACCGCCTCTAGAAGTAGATATACTTCTGAGACTATTCGTTTTGTTAATACTCAGTCGTGGGTGTTGTGGACCACACCACTGCCACGTAGGTCGGGCAGCTGAGGGCCAACCAATAGTAATTGACCAACTTTTATATGCATATATATGAAAAACTATAGTTAATTAGTTATTTGTATTATGACCTAATTAACTATAAATAGAAACCAGTCGTAAACTTACGCTAAACTGGCTATTAAGTCGCCTAAGACCAGGGACTAGTGATCAGCCATTCACTTAGAGTTTGTATACTCTTGATAGCACGCTTCCTCAAGCAAGGTGCCCATCACACATCACCGAAAAACAAAGGCGGGAATGTTGCACAAAGAGGCCTGTTAGTTCGGAAATAAAGAGCACAAGATAAGTGATTGCGGGTAATCATGTATTGCAATTCTACGAAAGTGATTGCTGACACGCTCCACACTCGCGCTTACACATCCGTGAAGACACTGTTGTTTCCGTCCTTGTCGCTCCCGCTGCCACCGTCCCTAGATAGCTCTACTTCGCGACTAGTCTTCTTCCTCTTATTGGCCCGTCGACCTAGACGGCGCTAGACGACCCGCTTCCCCAACATAGTTGGAATGCTTTCACCTGCATCGAAGTCGGATATCGAAACAGGCCTTGTTCACGCCCTTGTAACTACACTGAATTCTATTGCAGAGCCACAGCTTGGCGGTGCCCACCCAGCACCGCTCGCAAAAGAATGTGGTGGCTTACTACTTTTTCGCATCCGGGCGAAGCAGCGCACATACATTGTATGAACGCTACCGGCGCTTTCGGACGACTAACCGTCAACCTGTCCTCGCTCTACTCGAGCTGGTGGGTAATCCGGACCGGTGCACACTTGCGCTTCTGGTAGTATGGCTGCGATGTGGTGACTACAATGTGAAGTCCTCGCTGCAGGATCTGGTACTGGAGTATAGCATACCACTCACCGCGGTTCATGACTGGTTTACCAGCCATCACTGCTGCCTCCTTGTCGGAAATGAACGCGTTGATCAGTACTTGGTCGGTGAAGCCAAGGAGCAAACCTTTGCAGTACTTATTGAACTTGGTCAATGTATGCAAGGGGTACCTTTGGAGGTGGAGTTGATAAAGTGATCATGCACATCAACTCTCCCAACTAGGCTGGGTAATCGGTCACCGGTTTCGGACACGGTTCTGTAATGGTGTCCAACCACTTGATCTTCAGCCTTACCGATGACTCGGACATAACCGCACCCGTCCACAGGTAATGCACAGGCTTGCGATCCCAGTGGAAGGCAACCATGTTTGGATAGGCAAGCGAGCGCGAGAAGATGAATGTGCCACGGGGGATGCTTGCCCGACGGGTCTTGCACTTTTCCTTCACCTTATTGTCGTACCCCTACTGGTTGGTCATGATGGTGCCGATTTACACTTTCATGCCAAGAAGCTCAATGGCGAGCAGGACGGACGTGTAGAACCAGTCGACGATGGCATGCCACTGATGGCGCTCGCTAGACCTGATGACGCACTTCAGGTTGTGGACGACTACTGTAGCGCCTGTCTTACTATCAACTTAGTCGTTTCCACCACTGCCTGCGTTTTGCTTTCCAGCACCTAGTCAGACGGCATAGAGACGTTAGACCCGTAAGTCATAAGATACGACATCCATTTCGTCTAAAAAAACTACATATAACAGTACGCCATCCTCAAGTCGCATGTCATAAACATCTTAGTCCCGTAGTGGCGAGGCTTGCCAGGCACAATCATCCGAGGCGTGTTACAGAACGGACGTCAACGGCAGCACTCCTCCGCAAAGTGTCTGACCGCCGGGAGCGACAACGCCGCCAGAAACGGCAGCTGTAGCGTTGCCAAGACTGATCGCAACTTCCAGAGCTTTTCTCACGAGCAAGGACCTCGTTGTTCACCACATGAAGGTCGAGAGATTGTCCTGGTAGCGGTTCCACGACATGAATCACACGAAATTTCAGGCTGGAAGCGATTTGGGCACAGAATATCGCCGCTTCTGTGGGCATAATATTCGCGCGACGAGCTGTCTGATTGCATACAGAATCTCGTGGAACAGGTACCCTGGACTCGCCACCAGTCGGCGGCGGATCTGGACAAGTGACTCGTTCCGTGATGCGGTCTGGTTCGCCTGCAACACCATGGCGTGCCGCTCAACTTGCTGGAGATTGTTGCTGTGGAGCTCGACGTTGATGTACACCCACACCGTCTTGGACATAAAGTAGAAGAATGTCTCTAGTGACGAGTCGCTGAGAGAGCGCAGCTTCTCCACCGGTTGCCACGGTGGGAACAGAGCCAATCATTCGCCGAAGCACGTCGAAACCGCACATTGCTCCCAACGTGATCTCGCACGCCATCTTGGCCATCTTGCCCAGCGCGTCCCGATCTGCAGTGTCTCAATGAACTTGGCGTCCAGATGGGCAGCGTCATCATCAGAGAGGGCCTCTTCATCGCGGTCGACGCCGTTGCGGTCTGGACTCTCGTCTTCGTCTTTGTCGACGACGTCGCAGCCGTCACTTTCTCCAGAGAGGAAGCTTTCGTAGTTGCTTATGTTCTCGTTGTCTGCAACAAAGTTGGGGTCCCGCTTAACTTGACCCCGACGGCAGAGAACTCAGTCCGACGAAATCATTGGTGTCGTTGAGGCAGGTGGACCTGCCTCATCATCGAGTCCAGATGCTTCAGAAAATAAGGGCACCAATGAGGCGGACATCCACGAAGCATCTACAGTAAGGTCGCTCGGTAACATATTGCATGCCCTCGGCACAGCTGTCTGCGAGAGCACGACTTCCGAGTTGCTGTCGAACAGCGCATTGAGTGTGGACTGCGAGAGATGGTCAGTGGTGTCGATCTGGGACGCCTGCGTTTGCCCGCCGCATCCTAGTTCCAGCACACTGGCCAACCGAGCTAACGGATTTTACTGATTACAAGCCCTGTATGAATTAAAAGCCCGGTATCGATTTCGATTTACCCGTCAGAAAATATAAGCCCTGTATCAATTAGAAACCCGGTGTATTATTTAATTTTAGAAATTATATACAAACCCGGTCTTATACATATGGACAGCCTATTTTATTTACTTTCAATATCAACCTGCAGTCAACCCACTCCTCGGCACACCTCTACTGTGCTTCGTCAGTCCGTGTGTCCAGCATCACCCACCAAATCACTGGAGCTTACGTCTCACGGGCTGTCCTCGTGCAAAATCCAGTAGACTTGGAGGATAGCCCATTTGCTGTGCTCCAGGCCGCCTCTTGTGGCTGTTCCGTGTTTGTTATCATTGGGTTCAGTCTTGGCCGTCAGTCAGGTCTTCGTCCAGAGTCACTAGCAAGACCGCCGTGTTGCCCGTTCTTCACTAATTCGTGTCAACATCCAGGCCTGCTCCTCAGTGCAGCACCTGTACGCCGGGTCGTCTGTGCTTGTGCCTGTCTCTTCGCTACAAATCCAGAAGTGAGCGTTGTCTTTGCTTGTCGGTCTCACATCCAGCCCTTCTCTGAGCGTCAACCTTGGCCTCAGTCACATATCCATAGCCAGTGGGTCTTTCATCGCACGACCGCTTCATCCAAATCCGAAACCTTCCGCCAACGATTTTCTGGGTCTAGACCGACAACTTGCTCCGCCTGTTCGCCGTCAGCGTGCTGATCTGTTCGTTTATCCGTTGGTGCAAGATGTTGTGGGGAACCCGCAACTCCGCAACATCCCTACTAGTCACGGTTCCTACCAGACGTGGTTAAATACTATTATGAAATTGCTCAAAATTACGTGGCGCTCAATTACTATATCAGCTTATACGAAGATACCACGTGGTAGCTCCCCCAAATTCCCCAGCGGAAACAAACACCAGTTATCAAGTGGATGCAAAATATCCAACATGATGCTTTCGCAGATCTCTACTGATGAAGCGTATATCATAGCGCTGGCTACAAGCACAAGCACCAAGTAAATGCATGCCAGAAAAGTGTAAATGACAATAAACACAAGAATACAATTACAAAAAATGAATGCTTGTTGGTGGACAGGGCCCACCGTAGAAGTGATAGATGTGTTTGTTTAAGTGCTTCCATCAGGCAAGAAATGACGTAGTTGCATTTAAAATTAGACTTGCGTAACCCGTACTTGATGAAGATTGCAATATTGTAGTACTTGACCGTTAAGAGCAATAAACAATGACAGCTTATTGGCGTCGTGTTTACCCATAGATTGTTTCTCGGGAAGCTCCAAGTTGGATATTTCGAGCTTTCGCTAAATTATACTTAGTGGCATTCTCTGTCCCCCTGACTACAGCATGACTTTAGTTGAAAAAGCCAGGACATCCAAAATAGTGGGCCAAACCGGTTCACTCCCTAGCTTCCACGTGTACACACAGTAGGATGAAACGTTGGTTACTTAGAAGTAGTCTTGCTATACTTACGATCCGTAATAATAAACCTAAGTAAATGATTGCTTTCCTTTAAAATAGAGAACATTTATTTGTGTGTTCTTTAATGCAGTTTTTCTCATAAAACTGCTCATGTAATTGGAAGGGAACTGCCAATGTGTGGTTGGCAGTGCTCCATGTCTCTAATAGGTAGAAAGACGTCATTTACTACCAATGCCTATTCTTGAAATGTAGTCTTGGTGTGGCATACACCAAAACAGGAATACCATCTAGCCTCTAACTGTTAGAGTTACGTATAACTCCGTTTCACATTACAACATACACATACGAAGTGATCAACATTCTAACGAAATACCACATTATGCACAGTGCCCGGCTAGGCCCTCACATCGCATTTTCATTTTTGTGATCTCAACAAAATCAGCCCTCGCTTAACCCTGGGACTTAAAGTCCGCTGCCATGGGAGTCGGACTTATTGTCGATGCATACGCGCCACCTTGCTGAGATGAGAACTAGACTATACCATGCGAAAACAATTCGCGGTATCGCTACCCAAAAATTGAATCCTCCGCATTTTATTTCAGATTTTCTCCACGGTTGGGCTCGAATCCAAAATTATTACCACACTTTATACCCACATAAATCTCAAAAAGTTAGTTATAGTGCGATTCCAAACTGTAGAAATGAATTCGCCTGTGGTACCAGAACGCGTATCACGAAATACCAACAAAGGTGGATCGCGAGTGTGATAAATTGGATTTCGAAGATCTGGCAAAGGAAAATTCGAGAAATATCTGGCCTGATGTGATTGGACTCGATATCGGGTTGATGTGGATGGATCTGGCGATAGATTCAGATTAGTGATTAGGGTGAAGGAGATAAGTCGTGTTTGGAGTTGAACGTGGTGGATGGATCGGCATACGATCTGGACGGATCACGTAGATTTAAAGCGGTCAGTGGGAGTATAAGATGGGAACAGGCCTGGAAGGTTATATGTAGAGATGGATGATATGGGATATTGGCAACAATGGGCCGATGAAGCATGGTATCTAGATCCCTAGTGTGGAATCTAACGATCCGTGTCCAGGCCTCTGTGAGCTGAGATCGTCTTAGTATCAGGATCCACCTCTGGTATCTGGACCTAGGCTAATGAATCTAGATCCGCAGATTGATTTAGGTGATCTGGGATTCAGGGATATTAGGTCAAGACTGATTGTTAATCTGGAGATTAGTGACACGGATCGAGAGTAAGCAAGCCATGGTTATGTTTATTGCGAAGTATCAAGGCTGGATCTAGCTTGGGAACCTCGGATCAAGGCACCGTGGTAGATCCGCAATTGAGCGAGTGTGACCTAGCCTATCGTGGTATGACCAGATGCGGAGGCATGTGATCTATATATTACGAGGTTAAATCATGACATAAGCAAAAGGGAGAAATCCAGACCACGGCATTGCGAATAGGATCCGTTGTTTATGTCCAGATCAGACGTGATCACCAAGGACTGCAACGATGGAAAGGAATGAGAAGGGACAAGATGAGAATAGCGTAATCGGTCGATGTGTCGATAAGGATATGATACAGGATGGGATAGGTCTTAACATTAAATCAGAACCGAATTTGCATTGTACGACACAAGTGCTCCGCTACGCGCCTGGAATCGGGAACTACATTGGCCCTACGGTATTAATAGTGAGTTAGGTGTATAGATCTAGGGTGGTTGATAATATCTAGATAATATATTGAGTAGATATAACCTCCTTGTATCTTACCCTAAGTAGATCCAGGATCCCGGTATTAATTGCTTAGCCGGTAGATCCTCGGTATCTCACCTACCACGATTACGCTATAGGAAGCGCCAAGCAATCAAAGGACCACGCGTAAAGGGATACCAACACAAAAGGAATTACTACAAGGCCGGATCCAGATCTAGGCCGCCGGATCCAAGCTCGATCTAATCGCTTGGACTCCGGATCTACTACTGGCGAGTGGTGTGAAGACTCCCATGCTACTCTACGACCCCAACGTCACGCCAAGACGTTCAACCAACGCAGATCGTTCAACTTAGCAGTCACCAAGAGAGGAAGATCCAGACCAACCGACGGGTACACAAGGTGAGCAAGTTCAGCAGATCACGGATCATCGGAGGACCCCCTTCGTTAGTCTGTGTGCGGGCATTGGTGGCAAGTCAGATCTAGCTACACCACAAAAGGAGCACTCTGACAAACACTGAAGAGGAAACTTAAACGTGTTTCTCTCTGGTGCGTTAGTTCTACTAGCTTCCACTAAACTTGGTAAGCTCCGTAGGGAGCAGCAAGTTGAAGTATCGCTTCATCGGGTCCTTTGCGGTCCTTGCCTGACTCGGAGCCGCCTAAACGATTGCCACCCAAAGTCAATGGCGACACGCTCGACATCCTATGTGGGGCGTCTAAAGCAGTACTACGATCTGTATGGCCCTTCTCCTCGGACGGAGTAAGACCAAGGTGAGAACTCACCTCGAGACTGAACCTCGCAATCGACCAGAACAGCCGGCGTCGGAGGGGCTATGAACCGGCGTCGGAGGGGCTATGAATGAAAGACAGACTGGCACACACGCGACTCATACGACGAGTACAAAGGTGCCCCATGGGAAGAGTCCCGTAAGAGCTATACCCAAATGCCGAGTGGTATAAAACCTCCTGCAGCTCGTATGAGGGCATCCGACCGTGCACCTCAAAATTTATAGTGTCTAAACCTCGACGGAGTTCCTTCAAGGAAGAAGGCGGAACTGGGCGGTCAACACGCCTGGGGATCTCCTGAGTCTCACGGCCGAGAGCATCCATATCTTGACGAAGGACCTCTAGATCCCATGTCTTATCAGCCTGAGCTGCATCCTGACCATCAGGTCCCAGGCCAAGGGCAATATCGATCGCATACACGCGATCTCGAAGTTGACGGACCTCGTCGTTCAACAGGGACCCCACAGAGCGCCGACCAGAAGTTGAGGGCCCCGAAGAGGAGGCTGAAAAGGAGCCTCATACTCAAAAGCGTGTGAGGGCTCCGCTTTCATTTATACCGAATCGTCCGAGGGCTGCGGGGCTCTGGGAATCGCCAGCTGTTTGTGAAGTGGCGAGGTTATTCCTCGTCACAGAACTCGTGGGAGCCGGAAGACCGGCTCCAGGTTGGCTTCCCGAAGGCTGTTGAGATTTGGGAGCAACAGCCGGGGCGTAAGTAATCAGTGGCTTCTTAGCCGCCTTACGGTGTACGGTTCCCCGATTGACGGAACTGTAGTGGAGTTGCCGCTTAGCGATTAAGTGGGCAAACTCGATGCGAAGATCGCGCTGATCGAAGATATAGGAAAGCAAACGATCCTCACGGAGTTCCTTCGACTTCGCCAGTGTGAAGTTCTTTCAGGAGACCCATCTCCAGAACAGATCGTCTGCGTAAGTTCGGATCGTGGTGTTCTCGGGCTGTACCCAAAGCCAAGCCCATACGTGGAAGAGTCAACCACGGTCTTCTGGTTTCTTCTGGAGAGTAGCGAAATACTTCAAAGGAATCAACGTAGCACATACCTGGCGGCCTCAATGTCGTCTACAAAGAATGGTACATTCTGACCCAAGGTACGCTCATAGGCACCTCGTGAAGTTCTCCCATGGTTGAGTCCATGAGGGGCCTTGAGGTGCTCCAAGAATATCGGAGATCCAGTCACCTCATTCGGTTGATAGTATTCACGAGGATACATCGGCGTGGAAGGCGTAGAGGACGATACCCCTGTAGCGCCTTCCTGTTGAGTAGCTAGACAGAGTTCGTAGTGGTCATCGATATCGGGGTTCGGATACGACCCCCCTTGTTTCTCTTCCGATTCGGAGTCACCGAAAAGGCTACAATGCGCTATCGGTACGGAGGACGCTCGAAAGAGAGAATTCGAGGCTGCGTGCTTGTTTGCAGCATCACCACCCCCTTCAGCCCTCTTTTGGGTAGCTACTTTCGCAGCTTGGGCTCGAACCTTATCTTCCGCTAAGGTATGGTTCCTGGTAGGCGGGCTCGCGGGTGTCGCCTTTGTCTCCGATGACTCAGGGTCATCCGCTATAGTCTCCGCTGTTGCAGGGGCGTTATGGGAAGGATCTGAATATTCCACGGATCGGGGCTTCGACCTGGAAAGCGGCAAAGCGCCGTGGTAGCATGCCTTCCAGGACATGCTTAGGAGGTACGTGGACGCCTTAAGCGTGTCTCCCGTGTGCAAAAGGCTTAAGAAAGCTGTATAGCCACAACGGTGGCTTGTCCAAGGATAACGACATGAGAAAGGAAGAGCGGCACTCCCTTTCTATGTCCTCATTGTTGGGAGTTTTTCCAATCCAAGTGGGGTGGTTACAAGAAGGGTACTCCAGATTGGGTGCCGATTTGTCGCCGTGATGACGGTCAACATTCAAGCTTGGACAGCGTTGCAGCTCGAGTTTGCGTTGGTGCCCGAGCAGCTCCACTTTGGACGGCAGGACGCATGCCAAGATTATGGCATGGCAAGTGAGTGGACTGGGACACGCAGTTTGTATATCCAGAGAGGGCTGACACGCAGTTCTCGCCGTTAGTGGTCGATGACACGCTCTCACTTTACCTTCACGCAGCAGCGCGCACCCATTGAGGCTCTCGCTTCGCTTTGCTCATTAATAAATTTACTTCTTCGGGAGGACCCTGGGTTTCACGACAAAGTTAGCTTTGCGCTCCTCGACGCCCGGGTTTGTTGATCGCGGACGCCGCTGTCCGATACTTCGTCTTTTTGGTGCGCATGCCGACCGGAGACTCCAGTAGGTTGTGTCGCAGACACTACCGACATTCGTCGGTTAAGTGCGGATTGGACATTCGCATCTGTCTTGAGTGCTGTTCGCATTAAGTTCGGAAACTTCAACTTCAACGTCACCCATGTCTGGGCCACGCTACACGGTGGATTTTGACAGCGACGTTGCCATGTCGATCCCCAGCCGACCTTTGAGGTAATCCGTGCTCCAGAATTGTCAAGTTGGGAGCCCTCCGCTCGCATTGAGTGGTACCGCGAGTGGAAGCGTTACGTGGAAAAGATACAGCACCGTTGTACGACCACTGGCGAGACGTTTGAGAACGAAGTGGCCACTGTGAAGGGTTGTCCGAAGCGTGCGACGCAAAAGAACCTGACCATGTACGTGCTGAAGAAGCCATTCGCCTCGGTAACGGATGAGGATATCATGAATGCTGTCAAGGTACGCAACCACACGCTCAAGAACGAGTTCGTGCCAGATGCCACGTCACTGTTTCGGCAAAAACTTAAGATGGATTTTTTATGGACGATGGTGACGCAAGGGTTGTTCGTTAATACAAGGGCTTTAACGCTATCATGGAGGACAAAGGACCGCATAGACTTATCGGTACTGAGAGTATGTCTGATGGTGACTACAAATGCTGAATGAAGGCTCGCTGCCGTCTTGTGGTTGACAACCTGCAGCCTCCAGTCCTGAAAGCTCTAATCAGCTGACTCATCCAGTTAGACAATCGTGAGTGTAAATATGATGATATCCCCTCTTCGACCTGATACTGGAACACGCGAAGGTGCAGCAACGGCTCCACCGTATATCACAAGAATGTTATCCAAAGACTGGCTCCGAGCCGGCCAAACCGGAACGGAAGCGGCAGCGACAAGGAGGCGCCAAAGCCGTGACAGCACCAGCCTCAACAATAGCCACGCCGGCACCAGCAGCTGCATGTGCTGCGCGCTCGGCTCCAACCCCGTCGCACGGTTGTTTATTCTGCAAGGGCACATATTGGGCAAGGACTGTCCTACAACTACAGATGCGTAGCGAGCGAAAGCCCGAGAGAAGTTCAAGGCTGCTAAGGAGCAACGCGCTGGTGTGCTGAGGTTCAAGGCTGCGCGACACAGGACAATGCTAGATCTGTCTGCATCAATGGTCTCTTCACTGTTCCTTATGTTCCTGACACTGGCGCCGACAAGAGCATCATACTGGAAGCCATCGTGAACTCGCTCCGTGCGGTGCAACCGACTCTCTCACCTGTCCTATTAAGTGCGCCAGAGAATGCAGAAATGACGGATGGACGCCGGCTGGTATGCGATCATGAACTGCTGTTGGACCTAGAACTGACGACGTTGGCCGGCCTGGTGACGGCGTAGTGCCGTGTCTTATTCTGAGTGTGACGACGAACAACTGCTCGGACGTGACGTGCTGGTGGGGCTAGTCATTGATGTCGAGCAGCAGCTGGCTCAGTTGGTTGGTCCTGTATTGCTTGACGGTGAAGACGATGAGTTCCCAGTGGGTGGCGAATTCCCTTTTGCGCCAGGACCAATGCATACTCTCGAAGAATTGCTAGAATGTGCGGTTGGGAATCGACTCCTGGAAGAGCATATCGGCGCTGTCCGCGTGCTGCTAGAAGAATTTCCGGATGTTTGGCGCGAGGCGGTAGGAGCGGACCCACCAGCGAAGGTCGAGCAACTGCGAGTCAAGCTGCGTCCTGACGCAGCGCCCTACCTCAGCGCGCCGCGCAAGTACGCGCCTCAGCAAGCAGCTTTTATCCGTGACTATGTCAAGGCATTGGTGGGCGAAGGCCCCATTGAGCAGAACAATTCGGCGTGGTGGGCATGTGCTGTATTCCCAAATAGTAAGACTGGCACCCAAAATAAGTTCCGGTTGACGATAAACTACTGACCTGTCAACAACATGTCCATCCCCATCGCCGGAACTATGCCTTCGATCACTGCCCAAGGTGACGCCTTCCAAGGCAAGAAGGTTTTCGCACGATTCAATTATACCTAAGGTTTCTGGCAATTGCCCCTTCATGAGGACAGCCGAGAAATTGTTTCGTTCGTGACTCCAGATGGCGTATCCACACCACATCGGGTCCCGCAAGGAGCAATGGACTTAGCCCTACACTTTCAGAGTCAAGTGCAGGCCAAACTGTCACCGCTGATCCCGAACGCGGCTCTAGTGTTGGTAGGCGATGGGATTTTATTCGGCGCCATGATTACTTAGCTCCTGCAAATGCCCCGAGCGTTTTTCGAGATTGTGACCGAGGCTAATTTCAAGTTCAACATTGTGAAGGCATCGCAGTTTGAGCCCGAGATATTGTGGTGGGGACGTCTCATTTCCAGTGAGGGTATTCCTCACGACCCGTCCCTCGTCAGTGCTCTGGTAGAACTTCCACTACCCGCAACAGTCACAGATCTGCATTATGTTGTGTGCGCAACAATTGGCAACACGACTCACTTCCTGACTACCCGAGAATTATTGGACCACTATACGCCAAAATGAATGCTGAGCGCAACCGAATTGGTCGGTGGTTGAATGTGCCTACTGATTAAACCGCTGACTACGAAGCCGCGTATCAAAGTGTTGTGTCATTAGTAAAAGCCCCCGCGCTGATGGTGTTTCCCGATCCCGATGCCCAGTTACTGCTATTCACGGACGCGTCTGCTACAGGCTACTCGATCATTGTCACACAGGTCCGACACTGGGATGTGTCCAAGCCTGTCGACGAGCTGAACCATGAGATGATCGTGTGCAAGGGCCGTATGTTTAAGCACTCCGAGTTAAACTGGACTATAATAGAGAAGGAAGCTTACCCGATCGTTAAAGCCTGCCACGACTTCGAGTAGCAGAGGGGTTCCCTTCTACTGCGATCATGCAAACCTGGCTTACATTTTTGCGCCAAATGTGGAGCTCAAAAAACACGTTAGGAATCGCTTACTACGTTGGGCGATGCGTCTATGTGGTCTTCAATTCACTATCGAACACATTCCTGGTGCCAAGAACATATGGGTTGATATCGTTTCCCGGTGGCACGCCCGCGAGGTCGTGGCTGCGGCTGCTGTTCAGACACGCAGTTGCTGTCGAGGACCTATCTCCGCTCCGCTCCGTAGCAGACGACAGTTTTGTTTTTCCCATTCGCGCTGATATCCTCACTGCCCAACTTGCTCCCTCCCGTGAGCGCCTGCGGCCGCAGCACGCTTCAGAGGAGGAGGATGGTGTGGTGACAGTAGGCAACCGCCTCTGGGTCCCCCACTAGTGCTAAAGATCTGCTCACCTGAATTATGGTCGTCGCCCATTGCGGCTCGCAAGGCCATCATGGCCAGGATGTCATGACCTTGGTGGTGAAAGAACGATTTTACTTTGTGAATTTGGAAGATAAAGTGGCCAATTTCGCCTTGCGGTGTCTACTGTGTAAACATTTCAAGGGCCCCCGTCAAATTCCGCGGCCATATTGTCCGCTGCTGGCACTGACGCAGAGGAATGAAGTGGTGCATTGGGATTTCCTGTCCCTCGACGATAGGTATGGCTATTCTAAGTACTTGTAGGCGGTGGAGGATGGTTTGTCTCACTTCAGTGAGCTGTTTCCGTGTGCCAGACCAACGGCGTATGTTGCCGCAGAATCGCTGACTCTCTGTTATGCGCGGTTTGGTTTTGCCACCGACCCTCCTGTCTGACCAAAGGACCCATTTGCGGAACGAAATAGTGAAGCACCTTGCAGCACGATTGAAGATGGAGCTGCTCTTAACACGTGTACGTTCACCTAGGATGAATGGAACAGTTGGAAGGCTAAACAAGGATGCCCTGCAAGTACGCCGGACTTTGCTGATGGAATATGGCCTGGACCAACATGAATGGCCTTACCGGTTGCCTGCTACTCAAGCCGACCTAAATCACACCCCGGTCGCATCACATGCTGGTCATGCCCCGTGGAGGTGTTCACGGGATTGCCAGCGTCTTCAGCATTGGACACGATTGTGGTGGTAGTGAACGAGCTGAACACGTTATCGACCTTCGCGATATTGGCGGTTTTGGGATCGGCTTCGCACCTCGCTGCTCGATATTCATCGGGAAGTGGCATACGTGAAGGAGCGCCAGCGACTCCAAGATATGGTGGCGCATAAGGGCACTGCCGTTAACTTCGATGTCGGAGACTTTGGGCTGCGGTTGAGGATTGATAAACGCTTGCCGAACAACAAGCTTTTGGGCCACTGGGTTGGACCATTCAGAGTGGTTGCTGCTCTCGCCCACTCCTTTGAAGATGAGCACCTAGTCACCAGACGGAAGTATGATGTGCACGCTTCTCGTCTGAAATTTACGCCGATGCCGAGCTGAACACGACTACAGAGCTTTTGGTACTGATCTCGAACCAAGGCATATTTCTAGGAGTCGAGCGGTTTATCTATCATCGCTACAACCATTGTTGGGAACTTTTTGTCTCGTGGGTCGGTCTCCAGGCTGTCGAAAATTCGTGGGAACGGCTTCCAACGTTAATGCACGACGTCCAGGAAAACAAGCGCGAGTATGTCAGCGCTGCTCAAGACTACTAACTCAGCATTCAGCTTGACAAGTAGCGCGATGCTGCCGCCGCATCCAAGCTTTGGAGGGCACTGTCGCCATGATGACGGTCAAAGCTCAAGCTTGGACAGCGTTGCAGCACGAGTTTGGGCTGGTGCACAATCAGCTCCACTTCAGACGGTAAGACGCATGCCAAGATTTTGGCATGGCAAGAGAGTGGACTGGGGCACGCAGTTTATATATCCAGAGGGGGCTGACACGCGGTTCTCGCCGCTAGTGGTCGATAACACGCTCTCACTTTACCTTCACGTAGGCGGACGCTCGCGTTGAGGTGATCGAGTTGCTTTGCTTTGCTTTTCCTCATTAATAAATTTCCTTCTTCGGAAACACCCCGGGTTTCGCGACAAGACTCATTCCAGGAGTAACACTAAGATGAGAAGAAGCTTGGAGAAGCTAAGTATTGCGGGTTACTACATGTCAATCAGTGTATGGTTTTCAGAGCTGGTGAGAGCTTAACAAACTAATCTAACTTTTACTTTTCCTTTTTCTCTCTGGGGTACAAGTCTGTCTTACAATCCGGTGCAATTTCCGTGAGCTCAGCTAGCGAAAACAATGACTGCGTGGAATGAGGCAGCAAACATAACTGGAAGCAACAACCGATGCAGAAGACCGACCGGTTCGGGTGTATTTCAATACCAATATACTTATTACGGACACAATTTCTTATTTTACGGTGTCTTGATTTTGCAATAATAAGTTATTCCGTCAATATAATACGACAATTATTGTATTATATTATTTTTCAATGATTTGAATGTAGCGCCACACAACGAATTTCATCTGCGTCGACGAGTTGGCAGCCCGCTTTTTTCCAAAAACCATCTCAGGTAGGTCCGGCAATGGGACCGTGATGGTTTTCTTCGCCATATTGGTCGTACTGTCGTCGTTGTAGTCTTCATTCTTCACTCGACGATGGCTTTTCGTGCAGCACCAGATTGTCCACAACCACAATCAAAAGACCTCGCCTTCATTGTTCCAGCGAGGTTTTTGTATTAAATTCTATCCAAGGAGCGCTATGTTTCCAAGCGAGAAGCGGTGCGCCGGAACCAAAGTCTACAACATGGAACACACGATCCCATATGCCTTGGGAAAACGAAAGTTATAGCAAGACACATGGGATCGTAATCACGATCGGAATTACGTATTCCACTCTCGGAATCTAGAGCCGGGGCCTGGGACACGCAAGACAGACCACAAAAAGGATCATCTGGCGAGTCAAAATATCGTCAACAAGTACACAGGATGAAATAAGTTATTTCAAATAACGTTAGATGTCGGTTATAATTTCATGTTGTTGACTACATGTCCTCGAAAATGAATATTCAGAAACCCGCTGCTTAAGAGTACAGGTTCAAATGGAAACGTTTAGTCTTTCACAGTAGCTGTGGTGTTGGTAAGAAACAAAGACCCTGTTGGGGGAGCTGGTTGGGCACCGGGTAGTTGCCAGTAATGTTTTTCTTAGTAAGATGAAAAGTGCCTTCAGATCTGAAGACTAACCTACTTGTTGCTCCGGCGGCGCTCGGCAGTTGCCGGCAATTTGGCTGGACACAGTTAATGTCATCAGCGTTGTCGTTGTGGTTCACTTGCGTCATCCTGATTGTCGGTATACACATCGTGTCGTAGACAGTGTTGTCGTTATTGGATCCAACATGTTTCCCGTCATCAATGGTGCCCACCATTGCTGGTACAGGCTGGATGTCTGTGTGTATACCATGGGCTATCATACGGAAGCATAGATACACACTTTTAACTTAGCTTAGGACACGAGTTGAAGGGATGTTTTGATATTAGCGCTCTACCGTACCAAATGTCTTGTTGATGCAGCACTTGAAGTAATCCAAACCTAGTTCATTATTGGTTACAAAGCCAGCTTGGATATATTTATCGCCCTACCAAGACTTGACCACTAGTTCAAAGTCGACTTTGTCTTGGATTTGTATTCAATGTTGCACGAATGTACCGATGTATCCGTGTGTCCATTTGTGTACCGTACATAACCAGGTGACATTAGCAATTCAACTTGAAGTGTTCAAGTTGCTCCAACGTTACAGGTGGTTGCACATCACTTGAAGCAGCTATGTACTGCTTCACCATCACCGGGATATCCTTATACAGTGAGCTGAGAGACTCCCAAGAGTCCTCAATTGGCTCCAGACCCTTCCACTCCACCAGTATCTCGTAGCACTTCTTCGCCGAGTTCCACCGGTGCTCTTTAAGCTCAGCAACTGTGAGGACGATTCCTTGAGTCCACGTGCTCGCGAATCTCCTCTGTCACCTCAAAAGAGGCATCCGCGTAGAACTTGAGGCGTGAAGCGTGTACGTCTGATTCCGCTCCAGACACTAGGTGCTGGGCGCGGAAAGAGTGTTCGTCTGTACCAATTACCTGGTACGGGCCGATCCAGGTAACCAGCAACTTGTTGTTGTGCTTTTGGTCCACCCTAGACCGCAACACGTAGTCACCGACGTCGAAGTTGCCCACCTTAGCCCCTCTTTGTGCTTTCTGATTCCGTCTAGTTTGTTCTTTCCTTGCTTTTTGCACTCGTTTGTGCATCACTTGCACCCTTATGCGTAGCTGCTCTAATTTTGACTCGATCTGTCGGGTAGAGGTGCCAAGCTCAATGAAGGTGTTATCCTTACTGTTGAATCCGAAATCTAGTGGTGATGAAGCAGGTAGAACACAGAATAGTTCCACCGATGCTTTGTTGGCAAGTGACGGGACAGGAGTATGGTTGAGGTTTGACTGAAGTACCGGGATGAAATGTACCCAATCACGGATGTCCACCTTGGCTTCAAGGCACATAGCTCGTAGGACTTGCACTATATCTCTGTTCACCCTTTCAATTGACCCATTGATCCAGGGACTGTAGGCTACAGTAAATCTCTGTCCACTCGTGAGTCGTCTTGCAACCTCCGCCATCACTAGGTTCTTAAAATAACTTCCTTGGTCGCTTATCCACACACGCGGTGCACCATACCTGCTGTGCCAGTCTAAGATTGCTTCAGCGGTGACCGCTGCTATCGGTACCGCACACGGTACCAGCTCGCAGAAATGAGTAGTGTCATCCTTTAGTACTAGCATATACTTATAGTCACCAAAAGAATTACCAAGTTGCACGTAGTCCCAATGTAGTGCTCCATTTCGTTCGTTGCATCTGAATGTCTCTGCTCATGGTCTCATTACAATCTTCCCCCCTTTTACATGTTGGCACATGATGCAGCTTGCGAGAAATGTTTTTACCATGGCTTAGATATTTCTGATGAGGAACCTCCTATTCACGATATTCACCAATGCATCGCGCCCTCGGTGCCCCTGTGCTCCACAGTGGCCAATCACGAGGAGTCGCTGGACAAAGCTCTCCTCGTTACGAGAAATCCAGATTCGATCATCACTGCACAACAAACCGACACGACTCCGTGTCAGCCCTTGTGGGCGATCCACAATCTGTCGTTGTTGTGCCGCTAGTAGTTCTTCAACTGTTGGCCACACAAAGTTTCCGTCGCTGAACGGACGGATGGGCACTGACCCTCCGTACCATTCGTTCCGACTGCTGGTGGTGTCCTCAGACTGGTCTTCGTCACGCTGACGCCGCAGGGTGACTCGCTTTGATGCCACACTTGGCGCTGGGCGAGTGCCTGCCCACCGAGACACCATATCGGCCCAAACGTTGTGTGTTCCGTCGATGTGTTCGATAGTATAGCGATATTCCATCAATTTCATAGACCACCTCAGTAGTTTACCCCGAACATGCTTTTTTACACCATGACCTGGTGCGAAGACATGTATCAGGTTGCGGTGGTCGCAGTACATGCGGAAACCACCTGGGCGCAATAAGAGGTAACTGAGCTTATCACATGCCATAACTATAGGGTATGCTTCTTTTTCGATAATACTCCACTTCTTCTGTGTACCAGTGAAAGAACCACCAAGACAGATAAGCAGCTCATGCTGCTGGTCCTGGATGTCTGCATCACTTTCCCAACTGGCCACTTGCGTCACAATAACCGACCATCCCACGTCGGATGCATCCGTCAGCAGAATCATCTCGGCTTCAGGCTTCGGGAAAGCAAGGGTAGCAGAATTTGCCAGAGCTTGCTTTACCGCGTCGTACGCCGCGCATTCCTGCACAGTAAGTGCGACTGGTAATCCTGACGCCACACGCTGTGTTCATCTAGAGACTTGCGCCATGGTTCTATCTAATGTGTCTTGCAGCGGACGAGCTAAACGAGCATAGTCAACTATAGTGTCTCGCATCCTGTTCGTCGAGCATAGAAATTGCTGCAATTCTACAGCATTAGTCGGATACGGCATATTTCGTAGTGCTTCTATGCGTCCTGAGTCGTGCGTCACTCCTTCTCCATTAATCACTTTACCACACCATTTCACCTCTTGTTTGTATACACACGACTTTACCACACTTAGCTTGAAACCGAACTTCGCTGTTAGTTCAAGCAGTTCTTGTAGTTTGTTAAGATATGTGTCGATATCAGCTGCATATAGCAACAAATCGTCAATCCATACTAATAAGTGTGTGTACAGCAATGCTTGATAACACCTCTCGATCGTTGACTGGAAGTATAGGGCTGCATCAACACTGCCTTGAGGTACACGCCTAGGAGTGTATATTTTCCGGTGGGTCAAGTAGGATAGAAGCTCCTGGCACTCCTTCGCAAGTGGAAGCTGCCAGTACCCCTTAATAAAGTCAAAAAGGCCGAAATGGCGACTCCCTCTCACCTTCTCTAAGTCGACGTGAAGGTTGGGCATGATCCCAGCTATCAGTTCGGTCTGAGAGTTAAAAGGCTTATAGTCCACAGTCTGGCGGATATCACTCCCACCACTTTGCGCACCTGTAGGGCGGCACACACACACCGACTCGATGGGTTCTCGTAAACCCATTCCAGACTGACAAACTTATCATTGAATGATTCCAAGAAAGCTTGATATTCTGGTGCATACTTGCGAGCTTTCGCTCGGAATGGTTTACACCCTGCTTTCATCCTAATTAGCATAGGTTCAACCTTTGCAGGAGGGTCACTACCGAGAGTCAATCTCCAAACATCGTAGGCATAGACAATTGTGCGTAACCGCTCGATTTTCCCAACAGGAAACCTTCATCTAGAACGCGTTGGATCATCGCCTCTACCGCATGTCGAATGGTTTCTTCGTCTTTGTCTACCTCCACATCAGGTATATCGTCATCATCATCTCCATCCTCATTGCTAGGTGCTGCTAACAGTTCCAGTTGTCTGTCTACATCGATACCTAACAGCTTGAGAACATCATCTCCAAGTAAAAACTCATCTTCTTCACATTCGAGTAACAAACAAGACACAGGCTCGATAATGTTGACCGGACCAACCACCGTCATTAATGGCAACTTCTGCTTTGTTACTGCTCGAGCCCATGTCTTCTTACCACCTGGTAGTTTGAACTCAATCTGGGTTGTCAACTCCACCACCTCATTTGATACATATTGCTCATTGCTCTTCTTCAACGTCGTTGGGCTTATGCACGATGTCTCCGCTCCAGAACCCGCACAGTATTCTATATCCACTACACCCCTGACACGTAACATTCGGGGTTGGCCTGGTTGATCGGGCAGGCATACGCTAATTCGTTTTTAATTTTGCGGTGCTTCCCTTGTTTTTGCGTTCGTGTTGTCGTATACTCGGTGCCATCAACTTTTTCAGGACAATCCGCATGGCGGTGTCGACCACCACAGGTCCAACACCCCACTTTTGGTCCTGGACGAGTCTCGTCGGAGCTGGTCCGAAATATAGTACGTTGTGTAGTCTGCGATTGAAGTTGAAGAGATTTGTCTTTTTCTTTCACGATCCTGGCTCGCTTTAGAGGCCGTGAAGTCATATCCTGCTTTGCTTCTAATGTGCGAAGACGTCTTTTGTTCTTGGATAGGGCTAAATCCTCTCGGTCAATTTCCAGAGCCTTCTCACTTACAACCTTGAATAGCACCGATACATTGGACTTAGCCGTTGGTAAGCGAAAATCGATCCCGTTTTTCACTCGTGTCTTCAGTTCCTCCGGTAGGCAATTGAGCAAAATCTTGCATTTCTTCTTTGCACCGTCCTCCTCTGAGAACAGAGCTGCCAAACCGTTGTTCTTCACGATCGTGTTACACAGGTGAAAGTAGTCGAGTACTCGAGCATCGACATCGGACTTGGCCATTGACATCACTAACCGGTCTTGGAACAGCTCATCAATATTGGGCAATGCGTTGTTTTTAAAGTTCCGCACAGTTGTCATGATCCAGTCCCAGATGAACTCGTCAGTGAGTTCGTCCTTACCCTTTTCCCATTTAGTCTCGAGAAAACTGTCATCAAAGGAGTTCCTCACGGAACGTATGACCGACTTCAGATCTTCTCCAGATGACTCACAGCGCGCCCTCATGATCTCTTCGTATTCTAAACTAAGGTCAATCCACTGGGTAAGCGCTTCATGCGAGATGTCTTCGACCTTAGGTGCCGCTGTGACGGCGAAATCGGGTGCGCCACCGTAGGGTAATCAGGTTTCTGGCTGGCAGGCATTGGCACGGAACCACTTCTCAACCTACTTGAAGAGGATCGGGTTCATGGCTGCTGTGTCATGGTTACTTCAGTAGTGCGTGCGGGTCTCTTTCCTTTGCCACGTCATGGGTTGGGGTTGCCTGCTCGCGTTGTTCGCACTACAGTCGTTGATCCTGACCGTAGTGTTCTATTGGTGCTTGCTGCTTGCAGCCTGCTGCGTTGCCGCAGCCGCAAGCGTCTTCTTCGTCGACGAAGTAGTTGCGTTGTCCATGTCGTTTCTTGGACCTAAAGTTAACTTTGTGGTAGAATCCGAATGAACACAGTCGCAAGGGAAGCTGGCGCTTCCTTAGAACTCTTGCTTGTATTGTAGTCCGCAATATTCAGTGATGTGGGTGAGACCCTGGTCAGATACTCCTACAGCAAAGCCTAGTCATCTAGCTCGAGTCTACCCACCTCTGAGTCTTATCCTACGCCAGCTATGGCTGGGGCTGTCCTCGGTCACCATTCCAGTGTGTGGTCAGGTCTTGAAGACCGTCGCCCCACTACACATACTTATTAAATTCGCGAAGTAGTACATCGAAATCAATCATTCACCTGGGATATGTATAGCGTAAGTCCACCTAACTCATATCCTTCCCGCGTATCTATGACCTTTTGTACAAGATGTGAGTGTTCACCAGCTCCAAAAAAATGAATAACAGTTGATAATTGAAAGCGACTGAAGCAGTGAATAACTGAGGTGTTGGATATCAATTGGTTATCGTACATTTCGTCATTTCATGAATCTCTGATGGGCGTTGATTATATTATGTAATATTTACATTGAGTGTCCACAACGGTATCAATCTGGTTGCTGTTGTGCAAACAACACCAACTTGATGTTCAGCATGTACTATTGCTCTATCTGGACTGCCATGGAGGCAGGAGAGAGCGCTCGCAAGATATACAAACTAAGTCACTTTTGCAATTGGTTTCTTACAATGCAAGTAGGCATTTGCAGGGAGTTCCAGCTCCCAATCTTTGTTGTATACGTCACGCTACGGACACCCACCTCCTGCAAAACCAAGAGACTTGATGACAACCACTCATGGGTTCCACATAAAATAGTATTAGTCGAAGACCCTATTTAAATGGACCTGGGGATTTACTGTTCTTGTTAGACGAAAAGCTCCTGGATGAGAGCGTGTGATCTCAAAAGATAATAAGAGTGTTCTACATGTAGTCCACGTCAATAGAAGGCCATTTAATCCCCTTAAAAACATAAATTCCACGTTGAGATTATCATTTTCTGATCCTGTCCTAAGCACGGGGAATACCGGGTACAGTAGGTGTGTTGTATATTTACTGTTAGCCAAGTGTCGCTGTCGAGGTTTCAATACTTTCTGGAGTCCTGGTGTACCAGCGTTCCATAACTCTGATGATGGCAGATGCAGGACCGAGAATCTGTGTACGGAGCTATGCCATCCGCATTCAATTATGTGGCACTCCAACGCTATGCTATAGCACTCAGTATTGGTGGTGGACTCTCGGCCCTCAAGACTCGGTCACGTAGATACAGTGTCACCTGAAAGCAGTGCGAGTGTCGTCGGCATCACCGTTGCTGCAGGCATCACAACAGCACACGATGTGTTGTTGTTACTAGGGATCGAAAATTTTCGCAGGGGAGTATCCAGATACTCCACTGGCACTTTAAGGTCTTCGCCGAACGCGATGAAACCTTCGCCTTCAAATCCACAAACGAAGAAATTCTGTCCATCAAATTTGTTTCATATAAAGTGGCGCTTGAACATTCCCCTTCGTCGTCGTTTACAATCCCACTATATGGGGCCGTCAGGTTGTTGAGCGCGTCTATTATAGAGCTGGACGGAGTGATCGATGTCAGACATCTCGTTGTTTGGGATGAATAGGCACCATTGTCACCATTGCCACCAATGGAACTCTTCACCACGTACGCGACGCCTTCCACGACCATATAGGTGAACTCCAAATCGTCCTGCTGGAAAGTTGCAAACCCATCGTAGCGTAAACTGCTTCTGTCTGTTGACACAATTGGTTTGGCGTATACGTCGAATACAGGCTGTCCGTGAAGTTGCATCTCCTCGTTCTTGAGTAGTACGCGGAGCCGTAACGACGGAAGATCGATAAGAGAACTCTTGAACGGTTGTTCTTGGGTGGAACGCGATTCTGAGTCTCGAAAAAATGCTGTAGTAACGATAGAGAGAAACAGAATGGCGGTGATTGAAAGTCCTGGTAAAGCACGCATTTGATCGTACACTGCTGCTTGCTCTAGAAGTTGGAGAGTGGTGCTACGTCAAATCAGAGGAAACACGAGTTTGGTAAACAAGGGAGTGTTCAATTGTCATTTTAACCCTATTTACGCATTGACGTCATTTAAAATATCGATCTCAACGTAGAGAAATAACTACGGTTTTATCATAAATAATTTGATCGTACATATTACAGTATGCTACATGATGCACGTATGTAATAGATAACTTGATTGGCAATCAGAAAAATTAGATGCGGATTAGTTCTGGGTACTAAACAATAATAGAGAAAGATGTAGATTATCACGTATTAGCAAACGCTAAAGCTATTGAGCATAGCATACATGTAATACTTAAATGCGCGTTAAATAGCAACTTTCATGATCGTGAACTTCAAGTGCACTATCCTTTTTAAGGACAAAACCAAACAGGTAGGAACTGATTCTTGAGAAAGGTTGTCATTCAAATTATGGTAAATCCCGGTGCTGCTTGCTGCTTTCGTGGCAAATTGAATTGTGTCTGCTATTGTTTGGTTATCTGTAATTCCTCAATCCTCTCTGCTCGTCTTCTTCATGCAGTGCTGCTGTAGACAGCTAGAATGCATGTCGATTGCGTTGTGTTAATTCCCACGGTTGCAGTTGGCTACAGAGTGTTGGTGCTTTTCATCACCACCGCCATGGAGTGCTGGTGGCGATTGCTCTTGATTGTGCACACCGCCGTGGAATGCTGGTAGTTGACTTGAGTGTTGTTCATGCAACATGCAATGCGATGCAAGAGGAGCATGGCTGTAGGATTCCCCGCAGTGCCCCTCAAGCCTTGCTTACTCTTGCGGAGCAGCAAGCGCGGCGCGAAGGCCATCGGACGAGTTCTCCGCAACGTACGCAGCCACCTTGGCGGACACGTCATTGAACAGCTCCTCGAGTCCTTCGTAGGAGTTCTCTGCATCCTCTAAGCCCTGCCACGAAACCTCTAATTCCCAACGTGAAAGCTCATCATTATAGCGCGCGTCGCAAAACCGCTCCACGTTGAGGAGAAGTCCTTGGTTGGAAACATGCTGCACCATCTCGTCCGTGATCTCCAGACGTAAAATTTCAAACGGGAGCCGTGTACATCGTGATGGGCTTTGGTGATGAGGTGCTCGATGATGAACGAATGCGAGAGCGCTTCGATCACCCTGAAGGGTCCCACCCACCGAACCATGAGTTTGTTGCCTGGCAGCCGAGCGTCCACTCGAGACCACAGAACAAAATCTCCTTCCGAGAAGTTGCATGGGGCTCCTTTCTTAGTGGCCATTTGCTGTAGGCGGCGTCGCTCCCGGATGTCTGCAACCTCTTTGTGCATCTGCTGCAGACTGTGCCGGATATCGTCAAGTCGTTTCACAATGACCGTCTTGCTTAGGTCGACGTCAACTTGCTCGGCGTGAGGAGTCCTCACTGAGGACACTGTGCACCCTCACGTTCAGTTCTAGCTCCGTGGTGGTCTAAGAACTTCTATCCCTTCGCTCTGTCGCGGCGTCCGCTGAGGCGGTGTCGTTCGGCGACAGTGAACTGGGTGGAGATTGTGGATCTGCTGCGCTTTTCTCCGGCTTCTTTTTGTCCCCAGCTTTGCTCTTGGCTGGAAAATTGAAATACACTACTGTAATTGGAATCAGTACATGTTACTGAAGTTCGTATCGTATAGTAATTGTAGTACACTGAGCATTCCGATTGGGAAATGGATATACTGTATATTGTCAGGTCCCGGAGTTCTGCGGATACTCTTTACGCGTCTGTATTGCTACACCTAATAGCAATAGCACCAGCACTGTGCCATGCACCTCCTACAACTCGCAAAACTAATCTTGATATCTGTGCATCACTTAGCACTGCTACTTCTATCGGTAGTGTACTTGCTAATGGGAAACCAGGATGACCATAATAGATTCAAGTCGCTTTCATCCCTTCTGGTCTAGCTGGTGGCGCCTTCTTCCTTCGTCAACTTCAATGTTGCATTAGAAAAATTTCACTAATCAGAGTGTTGAATACCCCTGTGGATTTTGTGAGATGTGAGCCTCGCTCGGATGGTCGCTATTTAGTACTTCATATTAATACGTATTACAAATCCAATTTTTAGTAATAACTGACAACGTCAATGTTCAATCGCCCAAATCTTAGATATAAGCAATCTCAGTACTTACTAAACACTGTTACTGCCTAATCGCATAGAGAGATTGTTCTGCACCAACACCTGAATCAGATCATCTGAGGATCCGATCAGGTACCAGGCACTGGATTTCACTGATGACGGTGCATAGGATCACTAAAGCGTAGGTACTTGCCTTTTAAGTACAGGTATTAGTACATACTACTGTAGTAGATATTTCGCTGTCGTACAACACCAATACACAATGATAAATAGTTTTCTCTTTACCGGGAAGACTTTGGTCATAGCCGAACCGTTGGTGAAAATCCCAGCGTGGTCTTCTATCTCTACACTCGTCCCACTCCAAAGTCAGGTGGCATTACATTGATTGTTCAAGACGTTTACGTCCACATGCTGTCGGTAAGATCACCATTCGTGCTGTGTGCATATACCGGTACAGTATCATGGTCCATGGATATCTGTGAGTCAGTGGCACTGACTGGCATTGGTCGTACTATACAGTAGATGACCCACTAAGAATATAGGAGGTCATACAGTAGTAGTGCTACCTAATTGGTTCTGTACATGGTGTTCCAAATAGTGATACTCTCCAACTACTGCTACTCCCGATTTCAAAGCCATATTTTTGAGGGCACTACAATAGATCACCCTTGAATAGAGCTACAAGATCGAGCACAGTACACGTTAACCTGTTCTCCGACATGCAGGACATTTGCTGTTTTTGACCTCATTTCCATCCCAACTTCTTTCTAAATACGACAAGGTACGCAACTCTTACTTAGTACAACATTGACGGCAATCTGCGCCAGCGCTATGAACAACTTGGTCATCCATTGTAGTCGCTGCTGGCAGGGATGGCATAAAAATTTATTTCTTTTTATCCACTTAAGTTCGATCTAAACACATTTCAGTTGAGTATACACAAAACCACTCTTAATAGAAGACTTAGCGCACTATTGGGCGACTCTCAATAGTCAACTAAATTCATTGAAGTTTGGTCAACAACCCTTGAAGTCTTCATGGGTGTTGAGTGAACACAGTGCTTGGTGGAGGAAGGTTGGCAAGCAGGAGGTACATGCAGTTTGGTTGCGATAATTGACGATGTTGATATCAAACTGCTCTAATCACTGAAGTCCGTACGGTCACTTCGCAATTCGCTCCGTTTGGCACAAGTGGATCAAGGGACATCTCCAGCGCCTCTTCCGGAACAGGATCTTTCTTAAATCGGTGCGAAGTCCCCCGAGTGGGTCCGATTATTAGAGAAGGGGTGTCCCAGTACGCCTAGTGCGGAAGCAGCGCCGCGCCTGTGCGATTGCCACAAAGTTGTAGCAACTACGCTGCAGCACATGGGACCCGGTGATCCTCACGTGTATTCAAGATCGACACCAAGGCGTGGAGGGCCTGGCGATCAAAGATCTCGTTGCCAAGGCACAGAGGACCTGGTAAACCTCTTGTGTTCAAGTTTTCCTACCAAGGCGTGAGGAGTCCTCACTGAGGACACTGTGCACCCTCACGTTCAGTTCTAGCTCCGCGGTGGTCTAAGAACTTCTATCCCTTTGCTCTGTCGCCGCGTCCGCTGAGGCGGTGTCGTTCGGCGACAGTGAACTGGGTGGGGATTGTGGATCTGCTGCGCTTTTCTCCGGCTTCTTTTTGTCCCCAGCTTTGCTCTTGGCTGGAAAATTGAAATACACTACTGTAATTGGAATCAGTACATGTTACTGAAGTTCGTATCGTATAGTAATTGTAGTACACTGAGCATTCCGATTGGGAAATGGATATACTGTATATTGTCAGGTCCCGGAGTTCTGCGGATACTCTTTACGCGTCTGTATTGCTACACCTAATAGCAATAGCACCAGCACTGTGCCATGCACCTCCTACAACTCGCAAAACTAATCTTGATATCTGTGCATCACTTAGCACTGCTACTTCTATCGGTAGTGTACTTGCTAATGGGAAACCAGGATGACCATAATAGATTCAAGTCGCTTTCATCCCTTCTGGTCTAGCTGGTGGCGCCTTCTTCCTTCGTCAACTTCAATGTTGCATTAGAAAAATTTCACTAATCAGAGTGTTGAATACCCCTGTGGATTTTGTGAGATGTGAGCCTCGCTCGGATGGTCGCTATTTAGTACTTCATATTAATACGTATTACAAATCCAATTTTTAGTAATAACTGACAACGTCAATGTTCAATCACCCAAATCTTAGATATAAGCAATCTCAGTACTTACTAAACACTGTTACTGCCTAATCGCATAGAGAGATTGTTCTGCACCAACACCTGAATCAGATCATCTGAGGATCCGATCAGGTACCAGGCACTGGATTTCACTGATGACGGTGCATAGGATCACTAAAGCGTAGGTACTTGCCTTTTAAGTACAGGTATTAGTACATACTACTGTAGTAGATATTTCGCTGTCGTACAACACCAATACACAATGATAAATAGTTTTCTCTTTACCGGGAAGACTTTGGTCATAGCCGAACCGTTGGTGAAAATCCCAGCGTGGTCTTCTATCTCTACACTCGTCCCACTCCAAAGTCAGGTGGCATTACATTGATTGTTCAAGACGTTTACGTCCACATGCTGTCGGTAAGATCACCATTCGTGCTGTGTGCATATACCGGTACAGTATCATGGTCCATGGATATCTGTGAGTCAGTGGCACTGACTGGCATTGGTCGTACTATACAGTAGATGACCCACTAAGAATATAGGAGGTCATACAGTAGTAGTGCTACCTAATTGGTTCTGTACATGGTGTTCCAAATAGTGATACTCTCCAACTACTGCTACTCCCGATTTCAAAGCCATATTTTTGAGGGCACTACAATAGATCACCCTTGAATAGAGCTACAAGATCGAGCACAGTACACGTTAACCTGTTCTCCGACATGCAGGACATTTGCTGTTTTTGACCTCATTTCCATCCCAACTTCTTTCTAAATACGACAAGGTACGCAACTCTTACTTAGTACAACATTGACGGCAATCTGCGCCAGCGCTATGAACAACTTGGTCATCCATTGTAGTCGCTGCTGGCAGGGATGGCATAAAAATATTTATTTCTTTTTATCCACTTAAGTTCGATCTAAACACATTTCAGTTGAGTATACACAAAACCACTCTTAATAGAAGACTTAGCGCACTATTGGGCGACTCTCAATAGTCAACTAAATTCATTGAAGTTTGGTCAACAACCCTTGAAGTCTTCATGGGTGTTGAGTGAACACAGTGCTTGGTGGAGGAAGGTTGGCAAGCAGGAGGTACATGCAGTTTGGTTGCGATAATTGACGATGTTGATATCAAACTGCTCTAATCACTGAAGTCCGTACGGTCACTTCGCAATTCGCTCCGTTTGGCACAAGTGGATCAAGGGACATCTCCAGCGCCTCTTCCGGAACAGGATCTTTCTTAAATCGGTGCGAAGTCCCCCGAGTGGGTCCGATTATTAGAGAAGGGGTGTCCCAGTACGCCTAGTGCGGAAGCAGCGCCGCGCCTGTGCGATTGCCACAAAGTTGTAGCAACTACGCTGCAGCACATGGGACCCGGTGATCCTCACGTGTATTCAAGATCGACACCAAGGCGTGGAGGGCCTGGCGATCAAAGATCTCGTTGCCAAGGCACAGAGGACCTGGTAAACCTCTTGTGTTCAAGTTTTCCTACCAAGGCGTGAGGAGTCCTCACTGAGGACACTGTGCACCCTCACGTTCAGTTCTAGCTCCGCGGTGGTCTAAGAACTTCTATCCCTTTGCTCTGTCGCCGCGTCCGCTGAGGCGGTGTCGTTCGGCGACAGTGAACTGGGTGGGGATTGTGGATCTGCTGCGCTTTTCTCCGGCTTTTTTGTCCCCAGCTTTGCTCTTGGCTGGAAAATTGAAATACACTACTGTAATTGGAATCAGTACATGTTACTGAAGTTCGTATCGTATAGTAATTGTAGTACACTGAGCATTCCGATTGGGAAATGGATATACTGTATATTGTCAGGTCCCGGAGTTCTGCGGATACTCTTTACGCGTCTGTATTGCTACACCTAATAGCAATAGCACCAGCACTGTGCCATGCACCTCCTACAACTCGCAAAACTAATCTTGATATCTGTGCATCACTTAGCACTGCTACTTCTATCGGTAGTGTACTTGCTAATGGGAAACCAGGATGACCATAATAGATTCAAGTCGCTTTCATCCCTTCTGGTCTAGCTGGTGGCGCCTTCTTCCTTCGTCAACTTCAATGTTGCATTAGAAAAATTTCACTAATCAGAGTGTTGAATACCCCTGTGGATTTTGTGAGATGTGAGCCTCGCTCGGATGGTCGCTATTTAGTACTTCATATTAATACGTATTACAAATCCAATTTTTAGTAATAACTGACAACGTCAATGTTCAATCACCCAAATCTTAGATATAAGCAATCTCAGTACTTACTAAACACTGTTACTGCCTAATCGCATAGAGAGATTGTTCTGCACCAACACCTGAATCAGATCATCTGAGGATCCGATCAGGTACCAGGCACTGGATTTCACTGATGACGGTGCATAGGATCACTAAAGCGTAGGTACTTGCCTTTTAAGTACAGGTATTAGTACATACTACTGTAGTAGATATTTCGCTGTCGTACAACACCAATACACAATGATAAATAGTTTTCTCTTTACCGGGAAGACTTTGGTCATAGCCGAACCGTTGGTGAAAATCCCAGCGTGGTCTTCTATCTCTACACTCGTCCCACTCCAAAGTCAGGTGGCATTACATTGATTGTTCAAGACGTTTACGTCCACATGCTGTCGGTAAGATCACCATTCGTGCTGTGTGCATATACCGGTACAGTATCATGGTCCATGGATATCTGTGAGTCAGTGGCACTGACTGGCATTGGTCGTACTATACAGTAGATGACCCACTAAGAATATAGGAGGTCATACAGTAGTAGTGCTACCTAATTGGTTCTGTACATGGTGTTCCAAATAGTGATACTCTCCAACTACTGCTACTCCCGATTTCAAAGCCATATTTTTGAGGGCACTACAATAGATCACCCTTGAATAGAGCTACAAGATCGAGCACAGTACACGTTAACCTGTTCTCCGACATGCAGGACATTTGCTGTTTTTGACCTCATTTCCATCCCAACTTCTTTCTAAATACGACAAGGTACGCAACTCTTACTTAGTACAATATTGACGGCAATCTGCGCCAGCGCTATGAACAACTTGGTCATCCATTGTAGTCGCTGCTGGCAGGGATGGCATAAAAATATTTATTTCTTTTTATCCACTTAAGTTCGATCTAAACACATTTCAGTTGAGTATACACAAAACCACTCTTAATAGAAGACTTAGCGCACTATTGGGCGACTCTCAATAGTCAACTAAATTCATTGAAGTTTGGTCAACAACCCTTGAAGTCTTCATGGGTGTTGAGTGAACACAGTGCTTGGTGGAGGAAGGTTGGCAAGCAGGAGGTACATGCAGTTTGGTTGCGATAATTGACGATGTTGATATCAAACTGCTCTAATCACTGAAGTCCGTACGGTCACTTCGCAATTCGCTCCGTTTGGCACAAGTGGATCAAGGGACATCTCCAGCGCCTCTTCCGGAACAGGATCTTTCTTAAATCGGTGCGAAGTCCCCCGAGTGGGTCCGATTATTAGAGAAGGGGTGTCCCAGTACGCCTAGTGCGGAAGCAGCGCCGCGCCTGTGCGATTGCCACAAAGTTGTAGCAACTACGCTGCAGCACATGGGACCCGGTGATCCTCACGTGTATTCAAGAGTTCTTGCAAGAACTCTGAAAACCCCCATGGATCCGTTGGTTTGACGTAGGGACGAGACTTCAGAATAGAAACATGAGCTTGGAGATCGGCAACTCGAGATTTCAGAGCTGCCTTTTCCGCCTTCTGAGCTTCCACTTGGTCTTGATAATGGGCTTTGAGGTCCCGAATCTCTGAAGACATACGCTCCTCCACGACACCAGCGTCTTGCTGAGCAATCTGAAGTTCGTGCTTCCAGTATTGACAGTTCAGCACCCATTCGCGCTTGATTTCTTCACACTCCGACCGAGCCGCCGCAGCATCTATCAGGGCAACACCGTTCTGAGAACCGACGCGTTCCCGAAGACGTCGATGGGCTGCAGTCATGAGTTTCAGGTACCCAGCCGTCCGAAAGACCCTTTCAGCAAGCCGAGTATGAGGAACATGAGATAGCAGAGACGCCAACTCTCGGCGAACCTCCACTGACGAAACCAGAGCATCCAGAGTAGGCACATTTAGAGTCTGGGCACGAGGTGTTATGGTCTCATGGGGATCGAAGCTTGGGATCACACGCTCCAACTCCTGTAGGTCTTCGTCGGTAAGTGTCTTGTACCCTACGAGCACACAAGGACCGCCATATGCATTCGCAATGTGACGACCCCTCTGGAAGTCCTCAGCTCGCGCTGGTACACTTATCAGAAAGGCACGTCCTTCAGGCTCGATGTTAGGCGCGATGTAATTCTGAGGGGCATCAGAGTCTCCCAATGTAATGACTGGAGCGCTTTCGCTCGTCATCAGACCTTGACGGAAGAGTCGGTCGACTTCCTCGGTGGACAACAGTCGAGGTGCACCAAAAGCCCGCGGTTTGAAAACACCAGGGGCGTCTTCCGAGAATGCAGAGCCTGGATTATGTGAAGTAGCCTTCGGTGAAGAGCCACCCGAGCTCGCGCTGCCACCAGGGAAGTCCCTGACACGACTTTCGACCTGGAGAGTTCCAGACTTTGTTGTATGGGCTGGGGCGCTTGAGCTGCCACCAGGTAACGTGGCCGAGCCGACGTCACCACCCTGCACCGTGCTGACAGTAGCCGAAGCAGGACCTGTGCCTGTGGCGTCGTCTGCCGTGCCACTCGACGAGGCGTTCGTGCTTAAAGACATGCTTGTTTCCTCCGACATGTGAGTGTGAAAGTGGATTGGAATATGACCGCCCGTTGGGCGAGCCAAGTTCAAATTTCTGAGTCTGAGAGAAGAATCAGACTGATCAACAGGGCGCCAGAGGCTCTGAAAACCAGGCAACAGGCAAAGGGTTGCTGCTACACTACGCTCTGAAAACCGTTCATCAGAATGTCTGATAGACCTGGCCATGATACACAGCTTGGAGAAAGTTCCGCACTGACGGATCGTGACCAGGAGGGGCGGCTGACATGATGCTATTTCCGATTTTCGAGCGACAGGTGGATATTACGTTACGATGTGATTGGTTATATTATGCGCTATGAGAGAAAGGGAGCCTGGGACGCGGCTGCACCCGTGCGACATCTGTGGAAGATTTTAGACGAACCTTCGCCTGACTGTAAAGGGGCCCAATGGACCAGAAGTGTACTTCAGAGTGTGCACAACTCTGAAGGTCAAATGCACTCTGTCTGGTCACCGGACTTTCCCCGACGATGAGTGCCTAATTCCTGGCGGAAAGTCTCTCAGAAGATCGTATCTCTGAGAGACCTCATCCCGTTACCGTCCAGCGCGACGATGATGGGTCAAGGATCTACACTACTTACCCGCAGAGACCAAGTATCGCGCGCCGGACGCTGCGCACCCGCGCAACCCTCAAGAACTTCGCGTACGTTGAAGCATTGGTGCCCCGTACTATGACATTCCGCTCAAGACTCTGGTATTCCACACTCTGAATGACCAAGACTCTGAAAACCAAAGTGATTTCAGACTCTGAAAACCCGAATGCCAGACTCTGAAATCAACGAAGATTCAAGACCATACTGAAACCAAGTGAACCCAAGTTCAAGTCACGCAATCAAGTGATGCCTGACCTGCACATCCCCCGTAATGACGTCTCTACCTATCAACCCATCGAGATCTGCTGCACTGACTGCATACTGAAACCAAGTCAAGATACCTGATACATACAAGAACCAAGTGTACCTGAGATATGAAGACTGACTGCATGCAGGACGCCAAGGACGACAAGAAGAAGAGAGATACCAGAGATATATGAGAGTTATGAGAAAGATAAAACGATAAACAGAGTTCAATTTGCTTGCTACTGCACAAGTCCGCTTGAGGGGTATCCAAGCCACTGCGTCGAGGACGTACGCCGTGTGATCTCCACCAAATTCAGTCCCCTTAGGTGGAGATCAGGTAACGTAGAGACCTGAGAGGACCCGCCTATTCCATATCCTAGTTGGGTCGTTTGTTTTGTCTCTAGCGGTAGCCCATTTCATATTGCTCGTTAGGACAGGCTCTGGAAACTAGACAGTCGTTTCCAGGGTGCAAGGTAGACTGTTGTATATAGCCGATTGTATTGGTTTATATTTTCCCTCTATATTAGAGGGTGGTGCGCGAACGTGACAGGGATACCAGACAGACCAGGTGTCTGGTAACGAGTCCCTAGTTGACCTGGAGTACCAGCCCACCGTTCAAGGGCCCAGAAAGAATAAGAACGGCTGTATATATTTGTATATTCCTGAACTCTGCATATTTGTTGTTTATCTCTGAAAGTCAAGTATCTCGGTTCTGGATTTGTGATATCCAGACACCGATATCAGACTCTCTCTGGTATATCAACCTCTTTCCGACCACCAACTTTCTGGTAACCTATTTGGCTTCCAGAAACTCCGACTCCCGAACGCTCCTGGAAGGACTTCCTGAACCCCGACATCAGACTCCAAGGGAACGCAACTTTTCTTCACTACGTACTTTCAGACCCCGGCGAGGGTCATATTCCCAAGACAACGAACCCACAGGGATACCACAAGGTACCACACGCCCACCTACGTTATACGACTCTGAAATCCTTTCAGTAGTCATATAACCGGGTTCACTATACGCCACCTGCTCCGCGATCAAAGTTTCACCGACTTCGCGACAACTGGTGCGCGTGCCCGGATTTTGGTATCGTGATATCACCCGATTTGAGAGTACAAGAAGAGAAAGTTTCCTGTCAAGCGTCTATATTCAAGATGGCTACACCGGGATCTACGAGAGGAGGACGCCGTGGTCGCGGTCGCGGTGCTCTGACACGTCAGTCCAAGCGTCTCCAAGGATTGCCGCCTGAGGAGCAACCAGACTTGGATGCTATCCAGAAGGCGGCTCGCGAGAAGAGGAAGACTGCGCGAGAGAAGAAGGCCGCTGAGAGTGTGAACGTCCCAGGACCGGCGGTCGAAGACCAGCCTGCTGTGGAACCAGAAGCTAAAGAGGCACCCGCTGTCTCTGGTGAACAAGGTTCTGAGGAAGGCCCGTCAGAAGTCGAAGTTTCTGGTGACGAGGTGACCACAGCCCGTGAGGGTGGTGATGAGGCGTCTGAGGGAGGCGCCGATATGGTTGAGTCCCCGGAAGTGGTCGATCTGCGTTCATAGTCGACGACCTCCGGACAGTCCGTGGAAGGAGTGAAGCCAGAACCCGGACTCTCTGAAGATCGTGTTCCGCAGTCTCCGAAGTCTGAAGGTGCACCAATGTCGGATGACATGCTGATCAAGTCCGAAGATTCTCTGAAGACACCGTCTGATGAGTCTGGGAGGGCTGATTCGCTTGATGGAGAACGACCTTAAAGTTTGTGCGTCGTGAGTTCCGCCGCTGGAAAGACATGGATGCCGGTAGAGTCGTCCCGCCAAGTGTCGAGTATGTATGGCCGACGACGAAGCCCAGTGTAGACGTCTTCCAGAAAGCCGCTGCAGCGACCGGCGACTACATCAAGTGGCGGTGCTCCTCTGTATTCCCTGAAGACATGTGGTTTCGGAGTTTCACGTGAGACGTCATGGCTTTGGTCGGATTCAAGACCTTTCCTACGTTGAGATTCCAATGAGCACGCTGACGGCACCAGAATGTGTGGCTGTTCTCCAGACAATGCTGTACGAGGCGGGTTTTGAATTTCAGAACTTGCTCCCGACGTGGTCCCAGACCCAGGCGTCAGCTATCTTCGAGTCTCAGGTACGCAGTGTGGCGACCGAACTTCAGAGTCGTCTTGCCATAGAACTGGTTGAGTGGGCCACCGTGACTGCCAGGTTACAGGTTAACCGACTCTCAGAAGGGCATGAAACAAGAAGACACAACAAGTCGAGAAGGAATCGATAGTATATTACCTGACAAGGATGCTGACCTACAAGGAAGACAGCTGATCATGCGCCTCCGGGTGACCGGACTCCGAGTGACGCATAGTTCCAATGGTTCCAGCAGTGATGAGCCGCCGGAGCCCAAGCGCTTACAGCAGAGACCGCCGCGCTCCGTCGTTGTCTTCATTGCCACAGTACGAGAGTCGTTCTGATAGCACGCGACCGGAGTCTGGAACTCCCATGTCTGAAGATCGTAACAGTTCTCGAACTCGAATGACGGATGTGCCGGTTCCCAGTGTCATCGGGACCTCTGATGATCAGTCGTCTGGATTTCAGACCTCGCATGGAAGCTCTACAGACTCGCCCTTGGTGTCTGTGAGTCGAGGGGCGGCGTCACACATGCCGCTGTCCGCAGGAGGCCTGACGTTGATTGCCCAAGGCGCTGACGTCGGAGGAATGGTCTCCGGAGAAGGTATGGGAATCCAAGTGACTCGAACGTTGTTTCCTGTGAAATCGGAGCCTGAAGATATCGACATGCTGGAAGAGGAAGCTGAGGTATCAGATGTAAAGTCTGAAAAACAGGCGTTCGTCCATGAGCCTTCACAGGGTTTCAGAAAACCAGCGCCAGAGATTCCGCCTTCATCTGTTTCCAGTCGAAGCGCAAGCCATCGAAGCCACCGCCAGAGTGTGAAGAGTGAAGACCTTCTGAAAACGCGTCGAGTCGCACGAAGTCTGAAGTTCGAAGCTCTCAGAGGTCAGGGCCTGACCAGATCGAACTGAACGTCATGAGGCAACAGCAGGAGTGGCAGAGCCGGATGGAACAAGCGCAGATGGAGTTCTTGGCCCGAGAACTCTTGGAGTCCATGGAACGTGACCGCCGTCGGGAACGACGCGACTTGGAAGCAAGACGCGAGATCCAGACGCTCACCGACCGCTTGTTGAAGTCTGAAAACGCAAGACTGGAGGCGGAGAGACGTGCTGATGATGCTGAAGAACGGAGAAGTCTGGTATCGGAGAGTAAACTCAGAAGTCGCAGCGTGGCAGAGCTGGAGACTCTGAAATCGGATCTTTGGAAGTCTGAAAGCCAACGTCTGGAATCAGAGTTTGCTGATCGCTGGCGACAGCGAGAAGCCGAAGCCGAAGCCCAACGTGCGCGCGCGACAGATGAGATGAAACGAGACTGGATTTCCCAAATGAAGAACTTACAGCAGTGTGGTGAAGCAGATAAGAAGTTTTCCGATCTCGATCTCGTCCCGTCAATCAAGATCAAGAGCAATCCCTCTCTACGGTGATCCTCGATACAGTGACATTCACTATAATGACTAAGTGAATGCGTGCGCCATCATCCCCGTCCAAGACGATTGTACCCACGCGATATCGATCCTGACAGGTAAATATCGATCTTAGCTTTATTATAGGTATTATGGAGCCAGTGCATTATGGATAGCCACAGATGGGAAGCATAGGACATTAACCATTAATTCAGAGTTGTTTTTACCTTCTACTACACAAGTCTTCCTTCTTCTTCGCTATTCCGGGTAGGGATATACAAGATTGGCCCTCCCGACGTCACGCAGGATCAAGATCGACACTAAGTGGAACCCCTACGCCCAGATTGCTTGGCTGGACGTTCGTCAACCCTCAAATCTCAAGACCCCGCTATAGGAAGCGGCAAGCACGTATTGGAAGCTATTGGATAAAGGTCACACACCGACCACAAGACCCCCCGAGCTAAGATCGACACTGGTCAGAGCAAGATCGACCAAGTACGACCAAGATCGAAGCTCGGTAACTACACGGCGCAGCGAGTAGAAGTATCCCCGCTGCTGCCACCTCTCCCGCTGTCCTGTCAGACAGCAAGATCGACAACAAGCGCGTCTAATCGAGATCACCCGAGGAGCGATCTAGTCCCACCGACGGGTACACAAGGTGAGATCAAGAAACTTCACGGAAGATCGGAGTACCCCCTCCGTTAGTCGGCAGTTCGGGCGCAGTGTGCAAGAGGACTCCTGCGATCTTGCGATTTCGCAGAACCACTTCGCCACAATGGTGCGCGTGCCCGGATCTTTGGGTGACTCGGGATTTCACCGTGAGTCCCATGAAGAAGCGCATGCTGATCTTAGATCAGGGAAACCAGCGTCGTTGGAGATCGGATCACCAACGACACCGCTGAATCAAGATCGATCCGCAGATCGGCAGAGCTTTGGGAGGAGCTCTACCGACGGAACAGAGGATGGTCCGGCTACGGACTTAGAAGAGAAGCCTCTACCTCCTCCCCAGGTCCCTTCGGGGACCCCAGCAGATTGCGACTTGCGTCGCAATCTGCAGGACGAAAGTCCACCGGCGAAAGCCATCCAAACGCTCGTCTCCAAGTCGAGCACAAAAAAGAAGTCAGCAAGATAGAAGCCCCTACGGAAGAAGTTGAAAGCACCAGGATCGGACGCTGATGACCAAGACGATCTTAAAACAGTATGGACTGATGAGTCCCTCGAGATCGCATACCACAAGAAGGAACTTCACACCTTCTTGATCAAGAATCCCGTTATGCAGATTATCAAGCCGAAGATCATTAGTGATTTAAAAGGCCCAGTGCAGAAACCAACTGCAAGATCGAGCAAGCTAGAAGCTACGAAGGCGCTATTACAACTGATCAAGGAAGGTGGGATCATCGCAGGATCGTTCGACGCTAATGAGCTATTCGATACGAGGCTTAGTACGATCAACACGGCTTTAATGTCGATCTTCGATCTACTGAAGCCCTTGGTAGGCGAGAAGAACGTAACCTCTAAGGTCACGACCAGATCAACTGACGACATGCTAAGATCGTTGCCAGCACTCACATTGGAAGATCAGCAGGAACATCCTCACATTACGAGTCGGCGACTGAAGAAGTAGACACTGACAGTGCAGATGACCCACCTCGGATGACGCTAGGCCCTTCAGGAGCTGCCATGTTACGGCAGCGTGGAGATCATGAGACCAAGCGAGTAACGGATGTCATCGCATCAAACATGACACAAGGATCGAATGCGAAGTTGGAATCGTACTTCCAAGCGGCAATGAGCCGATTCTTGAAGGAACAACAAAGCCCTGCCAATCCCGGGATCTTAACACCAGCAGAAGACCGAGATGTGGATATGGAGTCTGTGGGATCGCTAGATCGACACCCAAGTCATCATGAATATGACCCAGATGATCTCGATCTTGATCCTCCCAGACGCGCGACTGTAGCATCAGCATCAGCCACGACCACCGGAAGATCGACAAGTGTTCCACGTATACGAGTATCTGCCATGTCTGAACTCAAGGAGTTCGCGGGGAGAGAAGGGGACGAAGATCGAGCCAGGGCCTGGCTTAGCAAGGTAAAGTCTGCCTTTATGCGAGATCAAGCTCCAGACGAGGAAAAGTGTCTGGTGTTCGGCGATCTCCTCACAGGATCGGCTCGAAACTGGTATCGACAGCTTAGTCGCACAACACGCAGCACCTGGAAGGACCTACTCAGTAGCTTCTAAGTTCAATATTGTGGACGAGGAGTGTCAGTCGCGAGGCAATATTACCACGCGCGCAAGAGATCGGACGAATCTCCGCTGGAATATTTGTACCGGCTCAATGTGGCAGGACTTAGGGCCCGCCTCCAGATCAAGGATGGACCTTCGGAAGTTCGACGTGAACACGTGGAGCATTTCATCGAAACTCTGGATGATCGCGATCTTGCAGATCACTTGGCCCTACTAAGAATCCCAGACGCTGACACCCTGGAGGAAGCACTTCGATCTCGGCAACGAGCGAAAGCACGACAGAGCAAGGCTGTTTATGGATCAATCAAGCCTCGTCAGAAGAACAACAGCGCAGCAGCCCCGTCTGCTTCAACTCGAGCCGTCAGAGCCGTCAAGGCGATCTCAGACAGCAGCGAGTCTGAGGAGGACTCTAGTGGATCGGATGGCGAAGCAAGATTACGTCGTGTCTACCTCGCAGCATCTGGAAACAACGAAGGGCAGCAAGATCAAGGTCAAAGGAACCAAGATCACAGTCGCTCGGAGACCGGAAACAATCGTGCGCAACAAGATCGACATGATATAGGTTCACCACCTAAGCGATGCTCGCACTGTGGGTCGCGCAAACATAGCGATCTTGGGTGCTGGGGACGTCTGACGTGTGAGAAGTGCGGTCGTAAAGGACATCCCTCAGATCGCTGCCTATTCACATGCAAGGCATGTGGTGACATCCACGAAGCAGGAAAATGTACCATGGAGGAATTTTACAATTTGATCCGACAATGGTACAATCCTACCAAGCACGCCGGGATGTTGCCAGAGACGGCGGAGAAGATGTTAAACTAGGACGCTCGCCGGTTTGGAAACCGGTACGAGACGAGCGTTCTAGCTACTGCATTTATGCATATGTCGAGAAACAATCGGAGGCAACAGTTAATCAACTGATCGATCCGATCGACAATACATGTGATCTTCTGGAGAAATCCACCGCTACAGTGTCAAGTCTACGCCAGATCGATGAATATGCAAGATCGAGTGTGATGATGGCTCTTGAGATCTCCCCTGGGGAATCGCGGGGTTACTGGAAGTATCATGTTCCAGACAAGAAGTTCAAGCAATCTAAGGCTATGGGGAAGATCAACAACAAAAAAGCAACTTTGCTATTTGACAGTGGTGCCGAGGTGTCCATATTGGATGCCACCTTTGCTCGTAAGGTCGGGTGCCACATTGATGAGAATCAAACGTTGGAATGCGAAGGTGTTGGACGATCTCCATATAAGATCGAGGGACGTACTCGTCTCAAGATCACGCTGGCAGGATCGCTAGTGTACTTCTTTGATGCATGGGTAGGTCCGCCCACCGGAGGTCAAGATCTGATACTAGGAATGGATTTCATGGTGCCAGCGGGTATCCGCCTCGATCTCGCTGATGGGACAATATGTCTGCCCGACGAAGTCCGCCTTCAGATGGCTGGTAGGCGTCCTCTCTACGGTGACAAGGTCGAACATGTGTGCTGGAAGGATCACTACTGGATCGATGTCGGACAGACGGCCGAGATCAGGCTACGAGGTCAGACGTCTAACCAGTATAAGCTATGGGTCACCAGGGGAGATCGATGGGTACCAACGATCACAGTCGGACCAGGAAAGACACGTTACCTACAGGTAACCAATGTGAGTGATCGTGCACTAACTCTTCATGAAGGATCGAGAGTCGCAATGTGGTTGAGTGGAGATCGTATTCCCCGAATTCCGGGATATGTATCCGTCGGATCGAGGAGGTACGCCGAATGGCAAAATCTCGCATATCAGGCAACTACAGATGAAATCAGTGAAGCGGGTACCAACGAGCAAATCACCGAGCCAATGGTGGAGCGTCCCGAGTACGTAACACCAACAGCGATCTTACCACGGCCGGTAAAAGCCATCCACAATGTCAAGATCGCAGGGAACGGGGACGCAAGCCCACCGTCAATCGAATGTACATCTGACCAAGGCAAGATCGACCCTGCTAACAGTAATAATCTTCGCGCCAAGGCCGCGGCAGACATAGGCGATCCTACGATGGATGATGAAGTTTGTATCAAGGAAGGGGAAGCTTGTTCGCAGAAGATGTGGAAGATCAAATGGCTGTGCTACCAGAGGTGACCGCGACCACGGAGGAAGTCAAGATCGAAGATCTTCAAATAGGTGATGCCAATATCAACACCCAGGAGGAGATCGAACGTCTTGTGCAGATTATCTGGAAACGGAAGCACCTCCTTATCGGAAAGGGGAATGCCTTACCACCAGCGCGAAGGGAGTGATATGTGACATAGATGTGGGAAACGCAAAGCCAGTCGCTCAACGTTGTCGCAAAGTGGCGATACAGTACCGTGAAAAGTTGTATCAACTCATCAAGGGACTACTATCTGCTCGAATGATCCGACACTCGACATCTCCTTGGGCGTCACCCATAGTTGTGATCATCAAGAAGAATGGGATCGACATCCGGTTGTGTATCGACTACCGCCTGGTTAATAGTCTGACAAGGCTCATGGTATATCCCATGCCTCTGATCAATGATTTGCTGGATGATCTCGATAAAGTTCTCTGGTATTGCTCTTTGGATATGGCCAGCGGTTTCTGGGTAGTGCCCATGACGGACCGAGCCCGATCGATCTCGGCATTTATTACTCCATTTGGATTGTTTGAGTGGAATCGAATGCCGTTCGGACTTAAAAACGCTCCCCAGATCTACCAGAGACTCCTAGATAATGCACTATATGGATTCGTGAAAGTGACCCAAGATCAAGATCGATCTGACCGAAAGGACGTATTCGAGACAGGAGAACCTGATCTAGCAAGAAATGAGTCAGTGCTGGGACGTCGATCTTACATCGACGACATACTGGTAACTGGAAGATCGTGGGATGCGTTATGCGAAAAGGTGGAAAAGCTGCTGGATGTCTGCGACGAGTGGAATCTGTCCATCAGTGTCGCCAAAAGCTTCTGGGGTCGGCAAAAGGTGGATTATCTGGGTCATCGTGTATCAGCTGAGGGTTTGGAGACACATCCAAAGGATTTGTCGGCTTTACAAGAATTGCCGTTCCCCACCAACCTAAGATCGATGCAATCATTCTTGGGGAGTCTCAACTACTACAGTCGATTTATTGAAGATTTTGCGATCTACGCATCAGTTCTGTACGAGCTACGTGAAGCGGATTTCTACGAGATCGCTCGGAAGATAAAATCGACTGGGGACGATGAGGGTGTCGTGGCAGAAGAGGATGACAGGTGGACCGAAGCTAAGGCAGCGTTTGCTACACTAAAGAGCAAGATCGTGAATGCTCCGATCTTACAACATTTCGATGTGGATCGACTACCGGTGGTAGTAGTATACGCCAGCAAGTGGGCGATCTCAGCTGCTCTGATGCAAGAACACGACGGAGTGTATAAGCCAGTGACTTTCACTAGTCGCACACTCAAACCCAACGAGATCAACTACGGTATGGTCGACAAAGAAGTGTTGGCTCTGCTCAGGATACTAGATATCTGCTATACTCAACTCGTGACAAGATCGATCAAAGTATTGACACGCCACTCTACATTGGCGTGGCTACTTCACTCATCCGGGTTGCAAGGACGGTTAGGGCGATGGGCTGCACTTCTATCGAGTTGGACCCTGGAGATCGTGAAATGTACCAAAGGGGAGGACGAGATCTTAGGTGTGATTGCGGCAAGCATTACACCCCGCAAAGAAGTGGACTCGATCTTGGTTTCGATCGCTCCCAGGAAACAACCACGACAAGTGATCTCGATGCCACCTCCAACAGTAGAACCAGATGAGAGGTTACTGGTTGTGAGTTTTGATGGATCAGCACGTGTGAAAAGAAGTGGCGGAGCATACAGTGGAATAGTGTGGAGTCTACCAGACTGGACAGTGATCTCAGCAGCATCGAAGTATAAGCTCGATCTTACGGTAAATGAGGCTGAGTATCACGGTCTGCTTCTATGCCTCGATCTCCTGTCAGATATGGACAGGGGACGCCTGATTATCTGTGGAGATTCTAATCTTGTGATCCGACAAATGAAGGGTGAGATCGAATGCAAGGCCCCGGGGTTAACGTTGTTAAGACAGCAAGCACTTGAACGTCTCCGATCTTGGCCCACCCATGAGTTCTTGCATATGAAGCGTGATTGGAATCAAAGTGCAGACAGTTTGGCGAGTGCCGCATTACGTCGTGAAAGTGGAGTTGTGATTGTCAAAGAAGAGGAGCGCCAAGATCTGATGACTCTCAATAGATTGGATGAGTTGCTAATAGCTAAGGATGATGCAACCCCAGTCAAGATCGCTGCAGTCACAAGATCGCGTAAGGAATGCCGTCCTCAAGTGTTACAAGAAGAGATCGTACAAAGGATGAGGATGGAACGTATTAACCGAGCTCAAGACGAGGAGAAATGGATCGTCGATCTTAAGGCTTACCTGCGAGGGGACGTACAAGATCTTACGTCGACTGAAGCGAAAAGCTGTTCTAAGATCGCAGATCGCTATGAGACGGATGAGTCAGGATTACTGTTTTATTTTCCACCGACCAAGCAGTCAGACGAAGATCGCGATCTTGTCGCCAAGCTCGTAGTGCCTGAAACATTACAACACGATCTTATGCATCACTATCATTCGAGTCTGGAAGGTGGCCACCAAGGTATCGGACGGACATACCACAAGATCAGAGCTCATTTTCATTGGCGTGGATTATATCAGAGTGTGCAACGCTACGTGGGTCAGTGCATAGACTGCGAGACGGGAAAAGGTCGGCCTACGATCCACGGGGAATCGCCCGGTAATTTGCAAGCTACGTACCCATTCCAGATTATCGGCATGGATCACATACCGTCGTTACCAAGATCGTACAAAGGAAACACCGAGTTGCTGATCTGGATCGATCTATTCACTGGATATGTGATCGCAAGAGCTAGTGCATCGCGAACAGCTCAGACCGTCGCCGAGAATTACGAAGAATGTGTTTTTCGTCGATTCGGTGCAAGCGAGGCTATCCGACATGACCGAGAGCCCGGTTTTATGTCTGATTTCTTCAGATCGTTCAACAAAATCGTGGGACAGAGACAGCGAGCAACAATGGCATACCGCCCGCAAGCAAACGGTACAACCGAACGGATGGTGGGAACACTGACACGTGCAGTCAAGATGTATGTGGAGGATGTCGACCAGCGAGATTGGGATGAATATGCTGAGCGCCTCACCTTCGCACTCAATACTGCCCAAGATCGCGTCCGAGGAGATACCCCATTTTATCTGTTACATGGCTGGGATCCACGATCTACGTTGGAAGCAATGATACCATTAGGATCAACGAGAAGACGAGATCGTGAACCTCGCCGGTGGCGATATAGTATCCAGAAGCAATATCAGCAAGCACGCGAGCAGGTTAACGAGAGATTACGTGTTGCGATCCAAGAAAGGTCAGATCGACACAATGAAACTGTCCGACCACATGAGATCGAAGTTGGAACTCAAGTGTGGCTGTATCTAGATCGAGTCAAGGAAGGATATGCGCGTAAGCTGGCGCATATGTGGCATGGCCCTTTCCGTGTATTGGAGTTGGTGGATGAACACGCAGTACGTCTTGAGATCGCCGGTACAGAATATCGACTCTTCCCGGTGGTGCATGTCTCTAAGATTAAACCTGTACGACAATTTCCGGACCGTCCCCAGATGCGGTTGACAATACAAGATCAAGATCGATTCGATTTTGATGAAGCACTGTTACCTGAAGATAGCTGGGTACGAGATCTAGACACCGACGAATATGAAGTCGAAAAGATCGTGATATGCGATCCGGGAAGCGTACACGATATGGACGTACATTACGTGAATTCTTGGTGCATTGGAAAGGGTATGACAAACCGACATGGGTAGATGAAGCCGATCTTAATTGTGGAGCTCTACTGTATGACTATTTGCGAGATCGAACGAATCGAAATCGATTCGAGGTCATGCAATCACATGAGGAGCCATAAGGAGGCGAGATCGTGAAGTGAGCTGGTCACATCACGAAGGAACAGGTGGAGGATCTATCGGACGGCGGTAGATCAGGTGGACAGTGGTGAATATGATACATGTGAAACCGACTAGATGACCACGAGTCACTAAGATCGAAGGCGTTAATATCTTAAGAACGACGCATAAAAGAAGGGAATCGCGAAGAAGAAATGGATTAATTAAAGAGATTAAAGCACTGCTATGTTGGAAGCTGGCTGAGAGGAAGGTGGCAAGTTGACGAACTTGTCCTGAAGACGAGGAATACGCGTCGCTGGGTGATCCGTAGAAGATTGGCGATATTGTAGACGCCAGGGTTCCGCAAGATCAACGGCGGACAACGCATCCTCCAACGACGCAGCAGACACGTCCGGATACCAGATCTTGGGGTGACGCGGCTTGGGGAAATGCAGAAAAAAAGGATCCAGCAAGATATCAAGATCACAATACTGTTGACGCAGAGCCGGGATGAGATGTCGAAACAAGAACTGCTTCCAGGCGGCTCCAGCCCGAGATCGACGCTGACGACGACCTTCATGGTAGGCTGATAAAGCTGCGTCCGCAACACACATGTCGTCTGAGATCGGCAGGAAGTGACTAGACTCCCAGAGCGCCTGGAGATGCTTCTCCTCATATTCCAAGTACTTCTCACAAAAACCAGGAGGCATGAAATCGACCATGAAAGAGAGGGGTCCTTCGGTGGATCCAGAGATGCCCATGGTGGTGGATTGAGAGACATAAGAGCATCCACAGCAGGGCCCGTGACAAAATCTTCGATCTCGACCCGAGAAGGTGTTGCAGAAGGAGCCACGTCAGGAAATAGCCATTCGGAAACACCGAGCAAAAGGTGACCCAACACCTTGGTGTTCAAGGTGGAGATGCTCAAGTGACTCACGCGGTCGACATCCCAGGGGAAGACGTCCGCTGAGCGAAATAGGCGCCTGGTGATCAAGCTGGGAATCCACTCTGATCTTGGAACCTTGGGGTGTGGCGGAGTCAAGGTGGTGGCCTCGGAAGACTGTCGAATATCCGGAAGTGATTTACCCGCACTAGACTCAAGATCACTGTCCTCGGGAGCAGAATTAGGGCTACCCATGGGAGGATCGAGCTCCGGAGACTGCTCGGACAGGTCGTCGGAAGGAATATTATCACTTCCCTCGCCACCCAAGTCGATAGGATGGCCGGCCGTTCCTGAAGCACCCTGATCTCCTCCCGACGACTTGGATCGACGAAGATCTGAACGAGATTTAGCTAAAGCCGCCAACATCCCAGGATCGTCTGTATCATCCTGCTCAGGAGAGCCATCTTCTTGCTCGATCTCGGACTCTGGAGGAAGATCAAGAGAGCCGCCTTCCTGCTCAGGAGAACCATCTTCTTGCTCGATCTCGGACTCTTGAGGGAGATCAGGGAGTTCAGGTTCAGGGACGTCAGGATCCAGACCCTCAGAATCAGGAAGATCGTCAGGAGAATGGGAGGATGAAAGATCGAGCCGCCGAGTCTTGCGAGAGCGAGTTGGGGACGACTCCGACCCAGATCGAGGACGCGTCAGACTTGCCGGGGCCGGAAGAGCGACGTCTTGATTGAGAGAGCGCGCCACAGCCCAAAACCGACTGTAAGCGTCCTTGTAATGAGCTGAGAGAGCAGCGTGATCTACCCGTAGAGCAGCAAGCTCCCGCTTCTGGCTCGCGAATTGGTGATCCACTTGGGTACGAGCAGTCTGAAGATCAGCGACCTGCTGCTCTAAACGGGAGATGTTGGCCCTCATAGAGTCAACATGATTCCCACGAGCGCGAAGTTCAGCCCGAGCCTTATCCAGACGCTCAGACGAAGACGCAACCTTCGCCACTGCTTGATCTCGCTCGGATTGAGCCTCATGACAACCCGCGCGGAATTGATCCCGCTCCTCTTGGAGCCGAGCGATACGTCGATCTTGTGCACTGATCTGACGCTGGAGCTGGAGAGCAGCCGCTTCTAGTGAAGCCTCCGACCGCTCCAACGCTTGACACCGCTGCTGAGCTTTGGATAAATCTTGATCTCGATCTTTTAGACGCTGACGGACTTCCAGCAGTGATTGATCTTGCGTCTGATCACGCTGACGAGCAGCGATCAGTTCCTGATCTTGATTAAATAGGAGCCGGGCGAGCGCAGTGGGAGGTGGGGAACCAAGATCAGGATGACTGGTTAAAGCAGCCAGTTGGGCTTGAAGGTTCTGGACCTGGCGTTTCAAAGTCTCAATCTCGTCCTCCAGACACAAGATCGTACTCTTAGAGGTGGCCTGCAGTTCATCATAAGCTTCCCGAAGCTTGGAGACTCTGTCTAGCTTCTCTTCAAGCTCTTCAACCGTAGATTTGCTCTCCACCAGCTCTGCGTTGGAATCCTCCAATGCCTCGATCAGCGCGTCATACCGATCTTGACAAAATTTTGCGAACGGCATGGCCTGAGAGCGGAGGTGACTCAATTTGCGATGCAGATCGCCCATGTGACGAAGGGAGTCCACGTGAGCGTGCTGAAGATCCTCATGATCATCTTGCAGTTGACGAAAGATCGACTCATGACTGATAATGTCCTCCACACCTTTTAGAGAAGCTTGGACATCTCGGAGCGACGCTTGGACGACTTGTAAATCCACATGAGATCGATGAACATGAGCGGTCGGCGAGAAGACAACCGATGACACTCCGGACACGAAGAATGAGGGTGAGGAGGCGAGTTGGAAGACGAGTCAGGATCGACGGCAGCGGCGGCCACCGCGAGCAGGCCCAATTGGCCCGGTGGCATAGTCGATCTTGGGGTGGACGGAAGATTGGAGTCTTGATCTTGAACCATGGAAGACGATGGGCAGGGAGGAGATGCGATGCGGCGAGTGAAAGCAGTTGTGCTGCTACCACTCGCGCAGGGGACGGTTGTGGTGAAGCAGATAAGAAGTTTTCCGATCTCGATCTCGTCCCGTCAATCAAGATCAAGAGCAATCCCTCTCTACGGTGATCCTCGATACAGTGACATTCACTATAATGACTAAGTGAATGCGTGCGCCATCATCCCCGTCCAAGACGATTGTACCCACGCGATATCGATCCTGACAGGTAAATATCGATCTTAGCTTTATTATAGGTATTATGGAGCCAGTGCATTATGGATAGCCACAGATGGGAAGCATAGGACATTAACCATTAATTCAGAGTTGTTTTTACCTTCTACTACACAAGTCTTCCTTCTTCTTCGCTATTCCGGGTAGGGATATACAAGATTGGCCCTCCCGACGTCACGCAGGATCAAGATCGACACTAAGTGGAACCCCTACGCCCAGATTGCTTGGCTGGACGTTCGTCAACCCTCAAATCTCAAGACCCCGCTATAGGAAGCGGCAAGCACGTATTGGAAGCTATTGGATAAAGGTCACACACCGACCACAAGACCCCCCGAGCTAAGATCGACACTGGTCAGAGCAAGATCGACCAAGTACGACCAAGATCGAAGCTCGGTAACTACACGGCGCAGCGAGTAGAAGTATCCCCGCTGCTGCCACCTCTCCCGCTGTCCTGTCAGACAGCAAGATCGACAACAAGCGCGTCTAATCGAGATCACCCGAGGAGCGATCTAGTCCCACCGACGGGTACACAAGGTGAGATCAAGAAACTTCACGGAAGATCGGAGTACCCCCTCCGTTAGTCGGCAGTTCGGGCGCAGTGTGCAAGAGGACTCCTGCGATCTTGCGATTTCGCAGAACCACTTCGCCACAGCAGCGAATGAAAGATATGGAAGCTGAGCGCGACAGGGAGAAAGAGAGTTCTCAGAACATGCAACGCTTCCAAGCTGGCCAGTTGAAAAATCTTCGAGCAACATTGTCCCAAGTTCAAGAGGCGCGAAGGGTCGGTCACCCTGATTTAGCAACTGCAACCTCGGTGTTAGACACTGAGGACCCTGAAGTTGCAACTAAGTATCCGGTATTCGGATCAGAAATGAGAAGTGACGAAAGTGCGGTTAGGGTTGAACCCATGTCGCACTCACCGGCTCTCAAGATGGCTTCTCGAGAAGTTGCGACCTTCCAGCAAGCTGCCCCTGCGCGAAGCACGGTGACGAAGCGAGTGAAGGCTGAGAGGAATGGCGCCGCCGCTACGACCACTACAGCAACCCACGTGACTCGAGTAGTCTCGGTGACGGAAGCCAAGGGGGACACCAGGCGTGCATCGACTCCACGACGAAATCCACCGCGGAAATCAGACGCTAGACGGTCTAATGGAGACCGAGAGGCGCCCTGCCGAGAGAAGCGCCGTGGTGAAGCACCAGACCCTGGTGGAGACTCTGAGGACTCGAGCTCAGAATCTGAAAGCTCGTCTTCAGGCGACTCTGAGTTTGGCGAAGTGGTGAACCTGACAGCAGCGACGCAAGCTCAAACTGGAACTACACTTCTGACGTTGAGGCCGTTCATGAACTCCAACAATCTCGGAGAGTTCGATCCTAGAGCCACACTCAGGGAACGCGTCCACTGGTGGGAGCGATTCACGAATATGGCGTCTCAAGGAGGGTGGTCGACCAAGATACGCATTCAGGAACTCAAGTTGAAGCTTCCGGTATCTGCGCGTGACTGGTTTAACCAGCTCCCCAAGAGTGTGTCCCGTGACTGGAAGGAGTTGTCGTCAGAGTTCAAGAAGCGTTACTGTAAGGCGCGATCATCGTATTCAGAGAGATATTTCACAATGGCTATGAAGGACTCTGAGACCCCGCTCCAATTCTTCTATCGACTCAACTCCGCCGCTGGGAAGGCCGACATTGATTTCAGAAAATCGTCCAAGCGTCTTGAGAAGCACGTGCTCCGTTTTATCACGAAGCGCAAGGACGCGCGTCTGAAAACTTCGCTACAAGGTCAGAGATTCCGACGTATTTCAGAATTGGAGTATGCTTTACAACAGGATGAAGATGTCTGGCGAACAGGTTACCAAGAAATGACCACCACCAAGCCTCGAGACTTCCGAGCAGACAATATTCCACGAGGACAGTTCAAGCCCAAGCGCATAAACCGGACTTACGTCGCGAGAGACCTGGAGCCTGAAGATTCTGATGATGATGACTCTGAAAACCATAAGGGATCTCTGAAATCCGATCAGGATACCAGAGACCAAACCAGTGATTCCAGATTTCAGAGTGTGACTTCAGAGTCTACCCGTGATGGAGATACTGCACAGACTTCTTCGAGTGCCTCGACAGCTACGCCGAGCGCCGATTGGACTCAGACCCTGACAAACGAAGTGTACCGAGTGATGGATAACATGGGATGGCGTCCGCCGGCCCATTCCCCGTCTGGATCGTCAGGTCAGGGTTTTCATCAGAGACGTCCTGAAAATGACGGTTATTGGAACAAGTTTTGCGAGAAATGTCAACGCCCACGACACTCAGAAGAAGACTGCTGGAGGGATATCGAGTGTGACCGGTGCCAGGAAAAAGGGCATCCAAGTCGAATGTGTCGAGCACCCCCCCTGTGAAGTGTGTGGAAAAATACATCCCGGAAAACCCTGTGAAGACTTGAAGACTCTGGAAGCATTCAAGCAACTCGCCCGTCAAGGCGCACTGAAGGACATGCCAAACCACCTGAGGGAAAGACTTCTGGGTGAGGAGGCAGACTCTGGGAAGCCGTTAAACTAATACGCCCGTCGGATGGGGATCCGAAACGCGCCGGGCAAGGCAATACCCCAGGGTTATGTGTTCTAGTGTGTGTAGGACCGGAGCTGAGAAAGGTTCAAGATAAACCCCAACAATGCATGACCACTTTAACCCAGGAATCAGCTGTGCCTTTCAGAAACTCAGGAAATAAGTTACCCGAGATCTCTGAAAACACCGATCCGATACCCGACGACACAGTGTCATTCAGACTGAAGGATGGCGAATGCTACGGCTGGTGGGAGGATAATTACCCTGATCGTTCCAAGCGAGATGTGGTGATGGTGCATGGTGCTGTGAATATTCGCCGGACTAAGATTCTCCTGGATACCTGTCCGACTATAAACATTCTGAGTTACGACTTTGCGCGTAAGCTCGGACTCAGACTCAAGTCACACAAGCAAACTAAGGTATCAGGGATTGGTGGTGTTCCGACGTACATTGGCGCCAGCGCTGAGATCAAGTTGACACTTGGGCCAAGAGTGGTGTACATTGTGGATGTTTGGGTCGCGAATATTGGTGAAGGAATTGATGTGCTTTTAGGAATGGGCTTTATGTTTGCCGCTGGGGTGAGGATCAGTACTCGCGAAGGTCTGGTGTCGTTACCAGACGAAGTCGTGGTGATGATGTGTAATTGGGAACCTGGTGACCACATTGGTCGTAGCAGGTTTGTCAGACCAAGCGAGGCTGTTCTTCTGAGTCCTGGTGAGGAGTTTATTGTTAGGATTGATTACGGTCCGACGAATCCGCAACGGGAAGGCGTGTGGGCTGGACGTGGTGATCGTTGGGTTACAAAGCTGATCTATGCTGCCCGCTCATGGCCTGTGGCAGTTCGTGTGGTGAATATTTCCGATAAGAACACCTGGGTCAACGAGCTCTCTGATGTCGCGAGGATCGTGGAGTATGGTTTCTTCCCGAGACATGGGCGTTTCGTGCGTCCAGGTTCTGCTGCATATCGTGATTGGGAGGTACTGATCCTGGAAAGCACTCCGTCACCAGAAACGAAAAAGCGTATGGAACGAGAGGCAAGGCTGGAGGCTCTGATGCCGCAACCACCTTGTGTGGAGCGTCCAGATTACCCATGGCCGACTAAGATACTGCAACGTCCGAGGTTGGATAATGCTCGAGTGCAGTTTGTGAAATCAGACCCGACTCCAGTCATGAAGCGAGTGCGTTTTGCCCTAGATGCTCTCAGACAGATGATTGTTGCTGCAGTGAAGTGGCGGACAGCTTGGACGCAAGTGAGGATACGAGAGATTCCAAGATGTCCTCTGAAAGTGTCTCTCTCAGCGACTCTGGCAACGATCGCATCAGTTCTGATGACGGTTCCTCGGACTCGGAACCAGAGTCTCCTGCAAGTGGTTTTCAGACTTCTCAGTTACCAGCAGATGATCTGGACTTAATGGACGAATCTTGGGATATCCCTGTTCAAGGGATGCCCGGAACACCTGTGGAAAAATTACGAGTGGAGTATGAGCGGTGTATGCAAGTCTCGAACGAAGAGTTGGATTTGGAACCGGGTGTTTATATGCGGGAAGGCACGGAGCTCCTTGCCCAGTTGCGCGATCAACTGGTCATGTTACCAGAGATTGAGGAATTGACACCGGAGTGCGATATTGACAGTGCTGATGTTGGAGAACCAGGAAAGACAACACCAGAAACGGAGAAGAAACTACGTGACATTCTGAAATACCACAGAAAGATCTTCCTAGGAGATGGTAATGCAGCACCCGCACCGGCAAGGGGCGTGATTTGTGATCTAGATGTAGGAGACGCCAAACCGGTAGCCCAACGTCCAAGATCCGTTGCCCCTCACCTCATGTTGAAGGTGTATGAGCTTCTCAAGAAACTTCTGGAAACTGGTTTGATCGAGTACTCCAATTCGCCGTGGGCATCCCCTATTGTGATTGTTCTGAAGAAGAACGGTGTTGACATACGAATGTGTATCGACTATCGGATTGTGAATGGTTTCATTCAGCTATCACCCTACCCGTTGCCTCTCATTGATGACCTCCTGATTGGGTTCGAGGCTGCGTTGTGGTTTATGAGTTTGGATATGGCTAGCGGTTTCTGGGCGATTAGGATGACGGAGCGTGCTCGATTGATATCCGCATTTATTTGCCCATTTGGACACTTCCAGTGGGTGAGAATGCCTTTCGGCCTGAATAATGCTCCTCTTGTGTATCAAGCTATGCTGGATAACTGCCTGTGGGGATTTGTGAGATTGTCGCCAGAGGAAGAGGCTGAAGTTGACGCAGATGTTCTGGAATTCTTGCAGCGGAAGCCTCAAGACTCTGAAAACCAATCCTCAGACTCTGAAAACCATGTGCTGAAATCAGAGATGTCGGCTCTCACAAGTCAGATGACCGTTTTCCAGAGGAACATTCCGTTTCCAACGTATATGGGTCCAGTCCTGGGGAGAAGTTCGTACATCGATGACATTGCACATGGAGCGCCGACTTGGGACCAATTCTGTGACGATTTAAACGCTCTGCTCTTTAGACTTCGCTACTGGAACATCTCTGTGAGTTTGCCCAAGAGCGAATTTGGGAAACTATCGATCCCGTATCTCTCCCACGAAATCAGCGCCGAAGGTCTGAGAGCGACGCCCAAGATCGTCAAAGGAGTCGAAGAACTGCCGTTCCCGTCCACGCTAAAGGGAGTTCAGAGTTTCATGGGAAGTCTCAATTACTACAACAAGTTTATTGAAGATTTACCGGTTATCGCCGCTGCCTTGTACGAGTTGACGGATGAACAGATCCGCTCTGGGAAGGATCTGACTTGTGCCAAAGAAGCATTTGAGCTCCTGAAACGCAAGATAGTTTCCACCCCACTTCACAGACACCCGGACCGAACCAGACCGTTTGTTATCATCCCACATGCGAACCCTTGGGCTGCCTCGGCAGTTTTAGGGCAGGAATATGATGGAGTGAATCATCCAGTCCGGTTCACGGGCCGTGTTCTGAATGACGCTGAACTCAGGTATCATATTGCCGAAAAGGAGGTGATTGCGAATCTCAGAGTCTTGGAAAATTTCAGAGCGCTAGTAGAGTCAAGCCCAGTGATTGTGGTGTATACCAGATACTCTGTGCTGAAATGGTTGTTGACGTCGAATTCCACCGATGGTAGAAACGTGAAGTGAGGTCTGAAGTTGTCGCACTGGGACTTGGAAATTCGCCGGATCCAGCGCGATGAAGACGGACTTCCAGCCATACTCGGCGCAGGCATCACACCCCGAGAACATTTAGACGAGGTCTCTGAAAACCTGATTCCAGCCAAGGGGCGAGTCAAACCGCCAGCTCCTGTCAGTGTGGAAATGCTGGAGGCGGATTATCAGGGTCATGTCCTGAGTTTCGATGGCGCAGCAAAGACGTCTACTCGTCTGGGAAGTTGCGGATGTATACTCTGGAAACTCCCTGGGTGGAATGTCTTGGAAGCCCGAGGATTTCCCCTGAAAGACGTCACTGTGAATGACTCGGAGTATTGTGGTCTGAATTACGGTCTGAGGATGGCGTTGGAACATGGAATACATGAGCTAGTGGTTGCTGGAGACTCACGTATCGCAATACAACAGGCTCAGGGACTGATTAACTGCAACCAACCTAATTTGCAGCGGAGGTTGGCAGAGTTTGGATCTCTGAAAACCAATTTTCAGACCCTGAAATTAGTGCATGTGAAACGTGAGTTCAGCCAAGCGGCAGATTACTTAACTTCGAAGACTCTGGCACTTGGGGAAGCTTGGCAGGTACAAGACGCTGACGAGCTCACCCATCTACAACTAGTGTCTAAAGTACAAGAGAAATTAATGAAGCCCTGCCCAGCTCCAAATGCAGAAGTTCAGGAGTCCGAAGTACCAGACTCTGAAAACCACGGTGTGACACCAGAGTCTGATGGAATCCCGGGCCCCGAATCCGCACCTCTGCCACGATCAGCTAAAGTATTGATTGCTGTGACTCGTGCCCAAGTTCCGAATAACACTGATCCGCCTGAGGACGACGATGAGCGTGAACCCCTGGGGCCTTTGGAGTTCCAGGCAGAACGTTGGCGGCGAATCAAGGCACATCAGAGCCACGACCCGTATTTGGTTGAGCTCATGAAGTTTCTGAAAGGTGACGTGGGAGATCTACCACGGCCCCAAGTCAGGAAACTAGCAAGGGTCGCTGAAGACTTCATCTTGGATTCCAGAGACGTGCTGTATCGTCTAAGTCGTGCTACCCGAGATCGGCCTCGAGACAACGTCGATGAACTCAGACTGGTCGTCCCCAGAGATTTGCACTCAGACTTGCTGCATTATGCCCACGAAGACTATCAAGGTGGACATCAGGGAATCAAGAGGACGTTCTAGAAACTGAGTTCAGAGTTCTACTGGTTGGGTATGTACGCCGATGTGGAAAGATTCGTGAAGGAGTGTGTGGACTGCGCTAGCGGCAAGGGGCGACCTCCAAATCCTGGACCGTCACCTGGGAATATTGAACCCAGCAGACCGTTTGAGGTTGTGTCCATGGATTTTGTGACGCAAATGCCGAAGTCAGCACGCGGCAACACCTTCCTTCTGCTTTTCCAAGACATGTTTTCAGGGTACGTGATGTGTAAGCCGATGAGTAGCACCACGGCTCAAGACGTGGCGGAAGCCCATGAAGAACGTGTCTTCAGAAACTTCGGAGCCAGTTCTCTGATTCGTCATGACCAGGATCCCCGTTTTATGAGTGAGGTGTTCAAGTGTTTCAGGGAACTCCTGGGTAGTAGACAACGAGCTACTCTAGGATACCGACCACAAGCTAATGGCCAACAGGAACAGTCGGTTCAAACTGTGGTGCGCGCGATCAAGGCATATATTTCTGAAGCTGATCAAAGTGATTGGGATGATCATGCCGAGCGTCAGATGTTCGCCCTGAACACGTCGTTCGATGCCACCCGTCTGGAAACGCCTTTTTATTTGGTGCATGGTTGGGATGCTCTCGGAACTGTGTCCGCTATGCTAGGACCCAAGCCGTCGACGACTCAGGAACGAACCGCCTACGGATGGAGAAGGAAGATGCAACGAGACTACAGTTATGCTGTGGCATGTGCCGAAGATCTCCAGAAGAAAGCGAAACGCGACCGGTCTGAAGAACAAACCAGAAAGTGGAACGAGTTATCAGAACGTCTGAAATCAGGTTTTGCTATAGGTGATGCCGTATGGCTTTATATCCCTAAAGTACAAACGGGGTTAAGCCGGAAGCTAGCGCACATGTGGCATGGTCCTTTCAGAATCGATGAGATGTTGGATGACTTCCGCGTACGACTCAAGGTTGAAGATACTGGTTATCGTGTGAATCCCTGGGTGCATGTGAGCCGTCTGAAACCCAGAGCCCTGTTCCCCAGGCGACCAACGATAGAGCTCGAGATTCCAGAAGACGATGACTTTGATGCCGTTTTGCTACCTGAAGATAGTTGGGAACCTGACGCTGATAATGATGAGTATGAAGTGGAGAAGATTTTGGATACCCGTTGGGGTAAACGTACCAGAACGTCCAAACGTCTCCGTGAATACCTCGTTAAATGGAAAGGTTACGATGAAGCTGAGTGGCTACCGTTATCGAAGTTGAATTGTGGCGCATTACTTTAAAAGTTCAACCAGAGTGCACGAGCACGAGCTCGTTTCCAGGCAATGCAAGCTGGAGACGATCACCCCAGTGGCTAAACAACTCTGAAAACACATCTGGAAGTCTGATATCTGAGAGATTGCAGAGACTGATTTTCAGAGAATGAGAGTCTGAATGCATGTTTTTCAGAGATTTTATTTCTGAGATTCGTGTGTTCAGACATGTGATCGACTATGTTATTACTTGTATAAAAACGACGATGTGTACGTGGAGAAAATGAATTTGTGGAGATTACGTGCTGATGAATACGGGATTATGAACGATGAAAGTTGAAGGAGGAGAGGTGAATCAATGGTTAAGTGGAGGATATTAGAAGATGGAAGATTGGATGGTTCTACTGAGGCCGGGTTTTACGTCACAAATGCAGACAACTAAGTGGCCTATCAGTACGCAGTCTTCCTACGAAATTTGTAACCGAGGCTTGGGACTTCAGTAGCGGAGGGAGACGGGGTTCTCAGAGCGCTCCGTCGGCGTCAAGATATCCTTCTTGATATCGTCAGGAACATACTGGAGCCATCCTTCGTCCACGTTCACCGTGGCCCACTGCATACGAGCAGGCTCAATGGCATCTAAGTCCCCCAGTTGTGTCTCCAGACTCAGACACTTGGGACCACCAAGTTCGGCGACTCTGGGGTCTTGCCAGATCCAGGGACACGCCTTGTCAGGAACAGTCCAGATGCCAGGCTCCGAGAGCAACGACTCTGGGAAATCCCTGTGCGCCAAGACCTTCCGGATGAGGGCGTTGTGCTGACGAATTAAAGCAGCTCGACGCATGGCCCGGTATTTGTGCAACTCCGCAGACTTGTCATCAGCCTCGACGTCCATAGTGACCCAGTGAGTCCTTTCCCAGAAAGCCTGAGCGTGCTTCTTCATGCTGTGCACAATGTCTTCTACGTCAGCCAGCACCATGGGTTCCAGCTCGTCACGCCTGTGGAAGTAGAACTCAGAGAACCGGTTGTCAAACATGACCTCCCAAGGAGCACGTTTCTTGCGGATCACAGCACAGTAGCGTTCTGGGTCCCAGTGTTCCTTGAGAATGGAGCACGAGTGCTTGTGGAACTCATAATCTGGAAATCCCAGCGTTTGACCTGTCGTAGTCTTGGTAGAGCTCACGCGTTGTACTCTGATACCATAGTACAACCAGGAGAAGGCATCACAGTCTGGTGTTTCCACCACCTGGAGCTCCCTAACCGACAGTGACTTGTAAGGCTTGGACACCAGGCTTTGTGATTTTCCAGAAGAATCCTTGGACTTCGATCCACTTCCGGTGGTAGACTTCGGACGGGATTTGGGACTGGTGTGGGCAATCACGGACGCACGGCTTCTCTTAGATCTCTGGGTGGGAACGATCGGTCCATCGACAGAATCGGAGTCGTCTTCAGATTCACGAGGACGCTTGGAGCCAGAATGTGAATGGTCATCAGACTTCTTGTTCTCAGACTTCTTGCTCCCAGACTTCTTGACTCCTGACTTGTCATTTCCAGACCTTTTGCTCTTGGACTTGTCACCCCCAGAGTCGCTGTCACCAGACACGTCATTCCCTGAATTTTCGTCATCGTCCTCAGACTCGGAGTCGACGACGCCAGTATCTTTATAGTCAGGATCCTCTTTGGGGTTGTCGACCGTAGATTCGACGTCGCTCTCAGGATAATTGACGTGACCATCCAGATCACCCCAAGCAGCGGGCTCGGTACCAGCCAAGATATGACGATCTACCACTTCGTCGGCCATCTGATAGTAGACTTCCGGGACGTATTTGGTCCAAGGGGTGGAATCCAAGTGACGCGAGAAAATCACACTCACCAGCATCTAGACAAGAACCGGACTGCTGAAGAGACTATGAGCTTCCTTGTCCGACGCCAACCATTCCATGGCCTTGTCGTATGCGACACCAGACAGCAAAGCTTGGCGAAGGTCAGGACGGACTTCTTTCCATACCACATCTCCGGGGAGTTTCTTGTGTACTTCAGACTTGGCCACCGTGGTACCTGCATTCGCCGAAAGTACGGAGTCCTCAACAGGCTGGTGTCCAGAGGGGCGACGCTTTAGACTCCTGAGGTCTGACGTGAGCGGCCACTTGGGTGATAACTTCTGAGCCTGAGATTTCGAAGGGTACACGAGATACCTGGGACTCTTGGACTGTGAATCAGGAATACCAGCACCCGAACGAGTGAGATCCAGAACTCTGGTATCTTTTGCAGCCTCCTCGGCAGCTTGACGGGCTCGCTTTTCGGAAAGGCGTTTCTTGAAATCAGGAACAGGTTTCTTTCGCTCGTCCAGAGCTGTCACGTTGATGATGGTTGTCCAATGATCTGGAATGATGGTGTCCTCCTGATATGACACCAAGAGATCGTGTAGGCGATTGCAATTACCCGAGATTTCAGAGTTCTTGCAAGAACTCTGAAAACCCCCATGGATCCGTTGGTTTGACGTAGGGACGAGACTTCAGAATAGAGACATGAGCTTGGAGATCGGCAACTCGAGATTTCAGAGCTGCCTTTTCCGCCTTCAGAGCTTCCACTTGGTCTTGATAATGGGCTTGAGGTCCCGAATCTCTGAAGACATACGCTCCTCCACGACACCAGCGTCTTGCTGAGCAATCTGAAGTTCGTGCTTCCAGTATTGACAGTTCAGCACCCATTCGCGCTTGATTTCTTCACACTCCGACCGAGCCGCCGCAGCATCTATCAGGGCAACACCGTTCTGAGAACCGACGCGTTCCCGAAGACGTCGATGGGCTGCAGTCATGAGTTTCAGGTACCCAGCCGTCCGAAAGACCCTTTCAGCAAGCCGAGTATGAGGAACATGAGATAGCAGAGACGCCAACTCTCGGCGAACCTCCACTGACGAAACCAGAGCATCCAGAGTAGGCACATTTAGAGTCTGGGCACGAGGTGTTATGGTCTCATGGGGATCGAAGCTTGGGATCACACGCTCCAACTCCTGTAGGTCTTCGTCGGTAAGTGTCTTGTACCCTACGAGCACACAAGGACCGCCATATGCATTCGCAATGTGACGACCCCTCTGGAAGTCCTCAGCTCGCGCTGGTACACTTATCAGAAAGGCACGTCCTTCAGGCTCGATGTTAGGCGCGATGTAATTCTGAGGGGCATCAGAGTCTCCCAATGTAATGACTGGAGCGCTTTCGCTCGTCATCAGACCTTGACGGAAGAGTCGGTCGACTTCCTCGGTGGACAACAGTCGAGGTGCACCAAAAGCCCGCGGTTTGAAAACACCAGGGGCGTCTTCCGAGAATGCAGAGCCTGGATTATGTGAAGTAGCCTTCGGTGAAGAGCCACCCGAGCTCGCGCTGCCACCAGGGAAGTCCCTGACACGACTTCGACCTGGAGAGTTCCAGACTTTGTTGTATGGGCTGGGGCGCTTGAGCTGCCACCAGGTAACGTGGCCGAGCCGACGTCACCACCCTGCACCGTGCTGACAGTAGCCGTAGCAGGACCTGTGCCTGTGGCGTCGTCTGCCGTGCCACTCGACGAGGCGTTCGTGCTTAAAGACATGCTTGTTTCCTCCGACATGTGAGTGAGAAAGTGGATTGGAATATGACCGCCCGTTGGGCGAGCCAAGTTCAAATTTCTGAATCTGAGAGAAGAATCAGACTGATCAACAGGGCGCCAGAGGCTCTGAAAACCAGGCAACAGGCAAAGGGTTGCTGCTACACTACGCTCTGAAAACCGTTCATCAGAATGTCTGATAGACCTGGCCATGATACACAGCTTGGAGAAAGTTCCGCACTGACGGATCGTGACCAGGAGGGGCGGCTGACATGATGCTATTTCCGATTTTCGAGCGACAGGTGGATATTACGTTACGATGTGATTGGTTATATTATGCGCTATGAGAGAAAGGGAGCCTGGGACGCGGCTGCACCCGTGCGACATCTGTGGAAGATTTTAGACGAACCTTCGCCTGACTGTAAAGGGGCCCAATGGACCAGAAGTGTACTTCAGAGTGTGCACAACTCTGAAGGTCAAATACACTCTGTCTGGTCACCGGACTTTCCCCGACGATGAGTGCCTAATTCCTGGCGGAAAGTCTCTCAGAAGAACGTATCTCTGAGAGACCTCATCCCGTTACCGTCCAGCGCGACGATGATGGGTCAAGGATCTACACTACTTACCCGCAGAGACCAAGTATCGCGCGCCGGACGCTGCGCACCCGCGCAACCCTCAAGAACTTCGCGTACGTTGAAGCATTGGTGCCCCGTACTATGACATTCCGCTCAAGACTCTGGTATTCCACACTCTGAATGACCAAGACTCTGAAAACCAAAGTGATTTCAGACTCTGAAAACCCGGATGCCAGACTCTGAAATCAACGAAGATTCAAGACCATACTGAAACCAAGTGAACCCAAGTTCAAGTCACGCAATCAAGTGATGCCTGACCTGCACATCCCCCGTAATGACGTCTCTACCTATCAACCCATCGAGATCTGCTGCACTGACTGCATACTGAAACCAAGTCAAGATACCTGATACATACAAGAACCAAGTGTACCTGAGATATGAAGACTGACTGCATGAAGGACGCCAAGGACGACAAGAAGAAGAGAGATACCAGAGATATATGAGAGTTATGAGAAAGATAAAACGATAAACAGAGTTCAATTTGCTTGCTACTGCACAAGTCCGCTTGAGGGGTATCCAAGCCACTGTGTCGAGGACGTACGCCGTGTGATCTCCACCAAATTCAGTCCCCTTAGGTGGAGATCAGGTAACGTAGAGACCTGAGAGGACCCGCCTATTCCATATCCTAGTTGGGTCGTTTGTTTTGTCTCTAGCGGTAGCCCATTTCATATTGCTCGTTAGGACAGGCTCTGGAAACTAGACAGTCGTTTCCAGGGTGCAAGGTAGACTGTTGTATATAGCCGATTGTATTGGTTTATATTTTCCCTCTATATTAGAGGGTGGTGCGCGAACGTGACAGGGATACCAGACAGACCAGGTGTCTGGTAACGAGTCCCTAGTTGACCTGGAGTACCAGCCCACCGTTCAAGGGCCCAGAAAGAATAAGAACGGCTGTATATATTTGTATATTCCTTAACTCTGCATATTTGTTGTTTATCTCTGAAAGTCAAGTATCTCGGTTCTGGATTTGTGATATTCAGACACTGATATCAGATTCTCTCTTGTATATTAACCTCTTTCCGACCACCAACTTTCTGGAAACCTACTTGGTTTCCAGAAACTCCGACTCCCGAACGCTCCTGGAAGAACTTCCTGAACCCCGACACCAGACTCCAAGGGAACACAACTTCTCTTCACTTTGAACTTCAGACTCCGGTGAGGGTCATATTCCCAAGACAACGAACCCACAGGGATACCACGAGGTACCACACGCCCACCTACGTTGTACGACTCTGAAATCCTTTCAGCAATCATATAACCGGGTTCACTGTACGCCACCTGCTCCGCGACCAAAGTTTTCACCGACTTCGCGACACGTACCAAGGACATGATGTCTGCACTACAGTGCGGAATGACTTTTTCAGTAATCAAATGTGACTAGCGAGACATGCTATAAACTTTTCATTGGCCAATTAACTAGAAGAAACGCACTTCAAGCAATACAGATGCTGTAGATGGCCAGCGAAACATACTGCAAACTCTTCATTGCGCAATTAACTACAAGAAACGTACTTCAAGTAATACAGATACTGTAGATGGCCAGCGAAACATACAAACAACGATGGAAAAATCCGGCGAAACAAATATCCGGCATTAAACGTGGGACTTTTTAATCTCTATAGTAAACACAAACCATACTTTCATCCAATCAAAACCTATTACTTCCAAATTTTAGGACCAATAACGCTGCGATAATAACGAGTAGTTCCTAACACACGAGGCTCCTGGTTAACTAAAACCTTGCTCATTCTGCACAATGAACCGCATTGAACGCAGCTATACAATCAGTTTAAAGCGAGAAGCTTTAGCCTTGGTTGAGGAAGTGGTAATCGAGGAGGCATCCTATCAGCTAAATATCGCTCGTGGGACAGTTCACGGTTGGACAAAGCAGGTGGACAACATCCGCGAATTCAAGGGCAGCGCTAAGGTTGAAGACGTTAAAAGGCCAGGGACGCAAGGAAATATTTTCTTGCGTCCATGACCATGTAACGTATATGAAGGTAGGATAGGGGGTTCTGGTGGTAGAGGCCAATGTCACAGTGGTCCCATTGCCACTGAACAGTACAGCGGTTTGCCGACCGTTGAATGTTGATGTAATGGGACCACTTAAAGCAAAGCTCCGTTATAGTGCTAAATGCCTTGGGGGTAGTGCGGAGGAGAGACACCTTCGTGCTATTCAGTATAATTTTGATGCATGGGATGCCATTTCACATAGCACACTAATTCGTAGCTTCGCGAAAGCTATTCCGCAGTACTCTGAGATGACTGTCTAAACAAGTTCTTTTCTATGTGTTATCCAACAATCTGTAGGTTTCTTTTATACGCATTGTAACGGGGTTACATGAAGGGTACCCTAGAAAGGGTACCGCCTTTAGAAGTTGATATACTTCTGTGAGTATTCGTTTTAGATACTCACTCGTGGGTGGTGTGGACCACACCACTGCCAAGTAGGTCTGATGGCTGAGGGCCAACCAATAGTATTTGACCTACTTTTATATGCATATATGAAACAAATTATAGTTAATTAGTAATTTGTATTACAGGCCAAATGACCTAATTAACTATAAATATAAATCAGTCTTAAACTTACTCCAAACTAGCTATTAAGTCCCCTAAGACCAGGACTTGTGAACTGTCGTTCAGTAGGAGTTTGTATACTCGTGATAGCACGCCTCCTCAAGCAAGGTGCTCGTGTGACCCCGTCACACTTGGTAGCACTTGTAGTCAATCCACGCCTACGCGGGTAGATTGACTACCTGAATCCTCTGTGGCTCCTACAAGGTAAGCCAGGATGGATAGAGGGGAGTTCCCTCATTTGACCGACTCTCAGTTTGAGTCGGTCCGGAAGATGGTGGGCATCTTTGGAGGACATGCCCTCCGAAGCTTGGCGGCTGCTACGCCGGCCGAGCAGGTCGAACGCATCGAGGCGTTCGACATGTACGAGAGAGGGCTTATCGCCCACGTACAGGGGCTGCAGATCATTGTGGCTGAGATGAAGCCAGCCCAACCTAAGCCGTTGAGGCTTAAGGTTAATCCTTATGAGGGGAAGGAGGGAGAGAACCTCCACTTCTGGGTCCGAGAGGTCGAGCCCGCGATGGACGCGGCTCTAATCTCGACCGAGCGACTTCGATTCGCTTTCGCCCTGTCCAACCTAGGAGGTCGGGCGAAGACCTGGGCGTACACGCGCGAAGCGACGACGCCGGGTTGTTTCACAACCTGGGCTCAGCTGTGTCAACAGCTTAGAGCCGCCTTCCTTCCGGTGAACTATGAGTATCGCCAGCGCTCGCGCTTCCTTGCCTGTAAACTAGGGAAGCGTGAGCTGCATGAGTACATCCAGGAGATGCGAGTACTCGCTGCATCTCTGGTAGGGAACCCCCTACCTGAACACATCAAAGTGACCGTGTTCATGGATTGCCTGAAGGAGGGCCCATCCCGCACACAGTTGTTCCGCGTGCATGCGAACACTATGGAGGAAGCGATCCAGATCGCCCTCCAAGAGGAGTACAGCCACCGACAGGCTCGTACTCCTACGTCGGTGTGGCAAGGCCACAATGCGTCGTCAGGCGCAGTGCAAGGAGCTCCAGCAGCTGGAGCTAGCACCGGGTCGGTACCCATGGAACTGGGTACGGCCGTACAGAGCTCCATCCGTTGCTACGGATGTGGGAAGCTCGGGCACATGCAACGTGCCTGCCCTGTGGGAGGGCAAAGGAAGTTCCCTTCCAAACCTAGGGGCTCGAGGGGCCCGTGGCAGAAGCCGCGACCCAAGAGCCAGGGGAACTGGGGTCACCAGTAGGGGCGGGGCGCCCTACTGGGGAAGATCTAAGTCCCCATGGTAGGAGTGCGGACGGTGCACGCCATGGAGGCTTAGCCCCTGAGAGCCTGGGTGCTCTCGAGACGAGGAAGAGCAGCGGCGGGCTGCTCGTGGTACACGCAAATGTACGGGGATACGGAGATCCCTTCAGAGTCCTGATTGACTCTGGGGCGTCGACGAACTTTGCTCGACGCCAGATGGTCGCGCGGAATGGCGACAAGTATGCCGATGCTTTGTGAGAAAGCAAAGGCAGGGGCCAGGTCTCGGTGAGACTGGCCGATGGTACGGTGGTTAACGTACCTGGGGTCCGTATGGACCTGGCTGTAAAGTTTGAAGACTTTGACAGCACGGAGTCGTTCCTTGTCCTAGACAAGGACAAGTACGACTTGATCCTGGGCATGCCGTGGGTCAAACAGCACGAGCCCTGGTTCGGTTGGCGCGGCAAAGCCATTGGGGCTAGCCGGCCTGCAGTCTCCGACAGAGCTTTGGTGAGTAATGTTCCCACCTCTGTCCGGGACTGGGACACCAGAGATGGTCGCCAAAGCGCTTATGCGCCCGAAGAAGTAATGGGAGTCACGGACTCCAGTGAAGATGTTGCGATGAGCCTCGCAACCGGTCGTGAGGCTAACGATAATTGCCGAGCGTGTGGGATTGCCACGACGGCAAGTCCCAACGCTGAGAGTCGTCGCGCCGTATGGGCTTCGACTGTGGCAGTGCCGGACGGCACTGACCAGGCGGGTAACTTAGGTCCGCAAGCAGCAGAGGCTAATGAGGAGAGCGCTGAAGGCGTCTCCTGTGTGGGTAACATAGGTCCACAGGTGGGTAACATAGGTCCACAAGCGGGTAACATAGGCCCGCAAGCAGCTGAGGCTGCTGGGGAGGACGCTGAGGGCGCCTCCGGTGTGGGTAACATAGTTACACACAAGGTCGAAGAGACCGAGAAGAAGATCGAGAGCGCAGCGTGCTTCTCTAGCGTGGGTAACCGAGTTCCACGCGGGGTCAAGACGACCAGTACGAGGGCGGAGGTGTCGTTGAGCACCTCCCGTGTGGATAACAAAGTACTACACTCGGAGTCTGAGACTCCATCGGCACGGCCGGTCGAAGAGCAATGCCATGTCTTCGACGGCGTGTCCGGTCGTCAAGTGAGGGCAGGTGCCGTCCATCTGGAGGCACTGCCAGAGGTGTCAGCACTGCTGAACCTCGAGGAATTGTCCATGAAGGACTTCCTGGCCGAGTTGAAGGCCGGAGAGATTGCGGAGATGGTGATTGCGGAGATGGTGCTTCTGAAGCCGGAGACCTCTCCTGAAGATTTGAACTCTTCCTCCGTAATGGACGAGGATGTCCTGGAGGGGTACACGAAGCAGCGCGCAACGCGCAACGCGCTTGGGTTCTGATATTCTCAAGAACCCGGAGGGTCCAGTGTATCCTCTTGTGAAGGAGTACTCGGATGTGGTGTCGAAGCACCCACCATCCCAACTCCCGCCGGATCGGGGAGTACGGCACGAGATTGACCTCGTGCCTGGCACAAAGTACTGTGTCACGAGGCAGTGGCCTCTACCTCGCGAACAGTGCGAGGTCATAGATGCCTTCTTCGCCGAAAAAGCGAAGTCGGGCATGGTGCGGGAGTCGAAGTCCCCGCACTCGACGCCAACCTTCTGCGTTCGTAAACCGAACGGGAAGTGGCGTCTGGTTCATGCTTACAACAAGCTGAACAATGCGACGGTACCGACACAGACGCCGATCCCTCGCAAGGACGTGTTGCTGAACAACATGTCGGGCTGTACGCTGTACAGTGCCCTGGATCTGGTAGACGGATACTACCAGATCCTGATGCGGGAGAGTGACATTCCTGTCACCGCAGTGAGCACCCAGAGTGGGATGATTTGGGAGTGGCTAGTGATGCAACAAGGGATATCGAATGCCCCAGCGACGTTCAATCGCTTGGTCACACAATTGTTTAGACCATTGCGTACGTTCGCTCAGACGTACTTCGACGATATATTCGTCCATAGCCGTGTCGAAGGTGGTCAGACGGCTATGGAGGTGCATTTGGAGCACCTCCGTCGAGTGTTTGAGGTCATGAGAGCTAACAAGCTCTATGCCAACATCGACAAGTGCGTCTTTGCAGCTGAGGAGATAAACGTCCTCGGCTGCTTTGTCAGCAGGGTCGGCGTACGCGCCGATCCAAGGAAGGTCAAGGCCATAGCGGCTTGGTCGACCCCGAGGTCGCAAAAGGACCTCCGGAAGTGGTTGGGCTTAGCCAACTATCTTCACAAGTACAGCGCAGGGTACGCCGAACTAGCTCGACCCTTGTCGGATCTCTTAAAGAAAGATGCCGACTGGGTCTGGGAGCAACAGCACCAGGATGCTTTTGACAGCAGCAAGGCGAGCTTACAGCAAGCGCCAGTCCTGGCCTTGCCGGACGAAAACAAGTCATTTAGCGTCGTCTGTGACGCTTCTGACTATGCAATAGGCTGTGCGCTGTTGCAGAAGGACGATGAAGGACACGAACGTGTCATCTCCTTCCAGTCCAGGCAGCTGAAGGCTGCCGAACGGAACTATCCCGTTCATGACAAGGAGCTACTTGCGATGAAGTACGCTCTTGTCAAATTTAGAGTTTCATCTCTTGGGCACGAGGCCCTTTGTGATCTATACTGATCACGCGTCCTTGCGGACTGCCACCAACTCGCCGCATCTGTCGCTGCGGATGGCGAGGTGGCTGGCATTCTTCGCGGAATACAACTTCCGCGTTAAATACAAGCCGGGCAAGCTCAACGTGCTTGCCGATGCATTGTCGCGTCGACCTGACTATGAGCTAGCTCATGTCAGTCGGGTCACGACAGATCTATACGATCGGATACGCTTGGCGTATCAAGGGGACGAGAACTACACACCACTGGTGCTGTTCTTGTCCGATGGCAAGGACGCCAAAGTCGACAGGCTTTCGCCACGACAGCGGGCACAGATCCATCGTTATGAGCTGGCCGAAGGGTTACTCCACTACAGAGTAGACCCTAGAGATCCTCCTCGGGTTGTCGTTCCAAACGACGAGGATCTGAAGTATGACATACTTCTAGAGGCGCATGATGCGCCGACGGGTGGCCATCTTGGCCGAGAGAAGAGGTCTCTCAGACATTTTGGTGGCCCCGCATGTATAAGTGGGTGGCACACTATGTCAAGACATGGGAAACATGTCAGAGGGTGAACCTTCGGGCCACGCCTCGGCTCCACTGCAGAGCCTACCAGCGGATTGCTGGAAGTCGAGGAGTCTCGACTTCGTCTTCGGCCTGCCGGCCGATGACAAGGGCAACACCGGCATATTGGTGTTTGTCTGCCATTTGAGCAAGATGATGCATCTTGCTCTGGTACGTGACAAGGTCACCAGGAAACAAGCTGCACAGCTGTTCCTAGATAGCGTGTTTCGCTATCATGGTCTACCAGAGACCATAGTCTCGGACAGAGACCCGCGTTTCACGGGGGCGTTCTGGGACATCCTGTTCCAGCTACTGGGAACTAAGTTGACGATGTCAACTGCGGACCATCCGCAGACGGATGGTCAGACGGAGCGCGCCAACCGCGCGCTCGAAGATACTCTGCGCAGTATCTGTGCGGAAGCACCTCGATCCTGGTCGGATCAGCTTCCTATGGTCGAGTTTGCACTCAACAATGCGGTACACGCATCAACGGGGTTCACCCCGTTCTACTTGAATGAGTTACGACACCCCCAGGTGCCGCTAACCTTGCGGGGAGGCACCGTGGCCTCCATCGTAAGTGGGGGAGAGGCTCGGAAAGCCTTTTCCTCCCAGGTCTCAGAAATAGAGCCCGAGTCTTTAAAAAGACAATTGTCGTCGTTTATAGACGACAGGCTGATGTTGATCAGCCGGGTTAGAGACGCAATGGCGTCGACCCAGAACAGACAGAGGAGTACTCAGACAAGAATGGTCGAGGAAACATATCCGTGTTTATGGTTGGGGACTTGGTCCTCTTAAACACTAAGAACCTACCGTTAACGTTGGTTCGCTCCATTGGGAGTAACAAGCTGAAGCATCGCTTCATTGGACCCGTTGGGGTCCTCGGCAGGCACGGCGCTGCCTATACTATCGACCTCGTGAAGTCAATGGCGACGCACCCAACGTCTTACGTGGGGCGTCTTAAACGGTACGATGGTCCGCAGGATCTTCGCCCTGAGAGGGCAGAGGAAGATCAAGAGTGGGCGAGCTCCCCTCTTTAAATCGAGGTTGAGTCTCGCGGATAACACCAACAGGAGTTGTCAAAGCCTGCAAAACGGAATGCAGGCTGGCACCATGCGGCTCACAAAAGAGTACGCTGGGGCCGCACGGTATGAGCTCCGTCAAGAGCTATACCCATAAGCCGAGTGGGAAGAATACCACTGCGGCTCATAAGAGGGCATGTGACCGTGCGCCTCACTGGCAAGAGCATCAAGGCTCCGACGGAGTCCCATTAAGGCGGAAGCTGGGACTCGGCGGTTAACCCGCCCGTGGAGCTCCCGAGTCTCGCGACCGAGAGCGTCCACGTCCTGACGTAGGACATCAGGGCAGTTGGTTTGCCAAACTGGGTGGTGGCTAGACCGCCAATCCCAATGTCAAGTGCAATCTTGATCGCATTTATTCGATCACGGGTTTGATGCACTTCGTCCTGCAGAAAAGACTCTGCTGGACCAGGACCCGAAGGTCCCGCTGGATCAATATGAATTCCAGCTGAGCTTCAGCTTGGAGCTCCTAGACTGGGCAACCCTTGTGAGGGACCCAGTGACCTGTGCAACTGAGGAGGTATTCTCCGGCTGCACCGAAGGGAATCCCCACACGGGGTGGAGACCTCCCTTGGTCTCAGACTTCTTCCGAAGTAAATTCCTTTAAGGGAATTTGGTGCGGTGCAAAAAGCACGCACCTGGCGGCCTCTATGTTCTCGATGAATAGAGACACGCCCTTAATCAGGTGGCGCTCGTACGCGCCCATGGAGGTATGACCTCCTGCCAAATGGACGTGGGCCCATGAGTTGCTCAAGGAACAGCAGAGAGCCATGGCCCTCATGGGGGAATACCCTGGAGCATGAGTAAGAACCCAACGCTCAGTGTGAGTACGCTCACGATGGACTGGCTGTCTAGCCAGTCGAGCAGCAAGTAGTTTTTCTTGCTGCTCATCGAGGTTGTTCGCAACCTCAAGAGGCTCTTCGTTATAGGCCTCATCAAGATCCTGGTCGCTTATGTGAAGCGACTGCGAGGCGCTGCGCCTCCTGGCGCTGGCCTCATTGGCATGGTTAGCCGTGTTGGTAACCTGGGCACGTCGTTTGCCCTTTGCCAATGTCAAGTTGTCAGGAGGTAAAGCCTCCTTGGCGTCCACGTTGCCGTGGACGTCATCGGCACCACCCGCTGTGGTGCCTGTGTCCGGATTGTTAATCGCGGACTTGGACTCATTGTTTTAGTCCTTACCCTCGTCGCCAGGGCAGGCGACAAGGGTATCGTCAGTCAAGCTGACTTGAGACTTGCTCATGGACCTGCGAATGGACCTTGGGTTCTCGCAGTGGTCCAGTAATGACGACGGAGATCGTCTGTGGAGCGAGCTAGTGCTCGCTGCCACGTCAGGTGCATCTTGCACCTTGTTTGCTTTCGCAATGACATCAAATGATGTATTGGCTTTGCCGCGAGGCTTAGCCGTCTTTGACTTTGGCTTCGCAGCCTTTGTCTTTGTGGGCGCAGAGGCGCTACTTGAGCTTCCCCTTCGGGGCATGCTCTCAGGTCGACGAGGAGACCTTGGGGACGTAATGGCAACGTGCCTGGAGCTCTGTGAGAGCAGGGAGCCGTAGCGCAAGAGCTCGGCGGCCCGTCGAAGAATTTCGACTCTTCGAGTGAAATGTGAAGGGTTCACATTTGCCTCATTTTGATTGGGTGAAAATCCAACCTAAGTGGGGGAGGATGTAACGGGGTTACATGAAGGGTACCCTAGAAAGGGTACCGCCTTTAGAAGTTGATATACTTCTGTGAGTATTCGTTTTAGATACTCACTCGTGGGTGGTGTGGACCACACCACTGCCACGTAGGTCTGGTGGCTGAGGGCCAACCAATAGTATTTGACCTACTTTTATATGCATATATGAAACAAATTATAGTTAATTAGTAATTTGTATTACAGGCCAAATGACCTAATTAACTATAAATATAAATCAGTCTTAAACTTACTCCAAACTAGCTATTAAGTCCCCTAAGACCAGGACTTGTGAACTGTCGTTCACTAGGAGTTTGTATACTCCTGATAGCACGCTTCCTCAAGCAAGGTGCTCGTGTGACCCCGTCACACGCATATTCTCATATTTTATCCAATCAAATCGGTTGTTTTTCTGCGCCGGATTTTTGTGTCAGTCGTTGTGGGTCACTAATACTATGGCGGATGGCATTCAGAGATGCCGGATTTTTCCGTCGTTGCCTGTACTGCAACTTCATCAATACATTATGGAAATGCCTACTGTCACAAATTATTTGTGTCGTAAAACGGCCTGATTTGGAATACCGCCAACACCGGTATTTCAGTTTTTAAATTTTGATTTTTTCAAATTTCGATCGGCCAGCAACCACTGGCTTTAATTTGTTCGATTCCCCCCCCCCGATAGCACCGTTAAATTGCGCGCTTCTCGGTTCCCTTGCTACAAGTCCACGATGGCCACGACAAAGCCCAAGAAGCGGAAATATAGTAGTTAGAACGATGACAGAGATCATCAGGAGCCTGTCCAGTCGTTTGACACTTTCGATGGCGTGTTTTCGTCGTGGGAAGCGTTTCAGTCTGCGTTTGACAAGTACGTGTTGGCCTTCTATGATTCTAGCTGCTTTCGATAGTACGAGGCTTAACACAATACTTGTTGGCTACAGGTACAAAGAGGACACTCACCAGCTCTACAAGATCCGGTCGACGATATCCGTCAAAGACCGGAATAGGTCGCGAGCTGCACAGGCAGCAAAGAGGGGTACAACAGCGGAACTTTAGGGCGAGGAACTTGGCTCTTACGCAAAGTACTTCATCTGCACACATGGCTGGGAGTTTAAGCCACGTGTAAAAGGGACGCGGACAAACCATCGTATTCGATGTGGACATTTCGAACTGGTGTGCAGTAATTTTTGACTTTCACAGTGAAATACTGTGGATTTACGATCCGATGCACATGATCGACTACAATGCTGATTGGCCTAGAGCTTGATTCATATGGAATTTCACGAAAAATTACGATATGACGGGTATTGACAATCTTCGCAGATACTAACATTAATATACTATTTTACGGGCAAATGCAAGTATCCTATCCTTCCTGGTCATCAGAAACTTTGCCTATCACAAATCAAATTACGCTATTATGGAGGTATTTGATAAATATTAGTTCAATAGTAAAATTGCGAAGCTCACTTCAAACTTTGCAGAATTGTCGCTGTTGTACTTCTGGATGACGGCGGTGACAGTTCCATGTCTTATGCCAAAACACTTTGCAACAAGGTTTCGCGTTCGATAGATGTCGAAAGCTGTCGTAGCCTCCTTGCAATCCATGATTTGGTAGCACCTCACTACAAATAGCTTCAAACATGCTGATAGTTTTTCGCTTTTCGCGACCTGACATTTCGCGACGCAGTGTCTTCCAAACACCACGCAATACTGAATCTAGTACAAGCTTCCTTGTTTCAATTGGCCGTGTATTTATGGAGTTATGACATTTTATGTTGGTGGTTATAAAATCTTGATCCAATGACTTCTGATACCCCAAAGTTCAAACCCTAAACCCTAATGCATTATTATTTGCACACGTCACATACTTCCTTTGCGAAGGTATCTCTGCTCGTAGTTGTGAAATAAGAGCAATCAAATTAAAAAAATCATTCGGCAGCTCTGCTCATAGTTGTGAAATGAGAGTAATCGAATGAAAGAATCGTTCGGTGCTCGTAGTTGTGAAATGAGGGTAATCAATGAAGAATCGTTCGGCGGCTTTGCTCAAACGTACATGTCCAATTACACTGGTGAGAATCTACGGGACTGTATTCTATGGCTCATAACACAATCAATACCAGTTTCCTGTTCATTTCCTCATTTTCCTTGCCGAGATGAATCTCATAACGTTCGTCTCGATATTTGTCGTAGTACTGGTTGCTAGTGCGAAAGAAACCATCGATCACGATAAAGTACAACCTATGCCTCAACCAGAACCGGTCACTGTCTCCGAAAAAGCTGCCGTCCTGTTCAAGCCGCAACTATACGTACCAAAATCTGTTTGTGTTCCATTTCCTGCAGTTAGTGCTGCTGGTGAAGTTACGGGTGGACTTAAGGGTACCAATGGAAACGATGCCTGTAAGGAGGCTCCAAAAGGCTCTCAAATCTACGGTCGTGCTGGGTGGTACAATGGCCGTTGGGCCATCATGTACGCTTGGTATTTTCCGAAAGGTTTTTATTGGTCGGGATTACCCTCGAAACGCCATGACTGGAAGAGTGCCGTTGTGTGGATTGACAACCCTGAGTTGGAGAAACCAAAGATTTTAGGAGTCTCCATGTCGCTGCGGGACTATAAATATCTAAAGTACTACACGGTGCTGCCAGAATATTTTGCTGGGTACAGAAGAATTGGTTTGGAAAGGCACGATAATCAGATTTACGGCTCCGACACATCACTCCGATTCGCGTATAAAAGATTATTTTACAACCAATTTGGTTTTCGCAGACGAAGATGGTCAGTATCAGGACTTGATCATGTGGGAGCAACTCACAGATGCAGCTCGTGGAGCTCTTAACGACAACGGCAACTTTGAGAAAACGGAGGTTCCGTTCAACGATAACAATTACGAGAAAAACCTCGAATTCGCAAGGCTGCGGTAGCTTCAAGATTGTTCTAGATGGCACAGATTCACCATCAACTGCCGAATTCAGGGATATTGGGAAGAAATGAAAACGCATCTATGCTGTTTCGTTTTGATACCTTCCAGAGTTTTTAGATGCAAGAAAATGCCAAATTCAAAAGGTGGTGTCCGTGACAAAAACGAGCTCTCAAGCCTGTCGTGGGTGCCTTCTCTGTGAGAGTTCTGATTGATGATCACCAAATGTGAACTCAAGTTATTGATTCTCGTCAAATGTTACGTTGAGAAAAATATGACATCCGTCATACGCTTGGTAGTCTAGTTTTACTATGCAGTCAAGCTTGAGTTGTTTTCTACCAGATATTGCGACCAATGGATACATTTACAGGATAGCTATAAATGACCACATCATACATTTAATCTACTAAGCGAGGTGATCCCGTCATTCAGGTGACTTTCGTGTCGGTTGCAAGGCCGAGTAGCCGTTGCCACACCTTTTCGAATTATAACCGTAAGTCTTAATCCGTATCTAACTACTATTCTCGCAACTCGCCCAATTTCGTGGACAAGAACTCGAGCATTGGTAAACATCTGACTTCCGACTTTTGATATAAACATCGAGTGTGATGCTTAATAATACAACTTCCGCTTGGTGTGGTTCATTTGAAATGTAAAAGATAATATCTGCTTAATTAACAGTCATACGTAGCTCACCTGTCACTCAGTTGCTCCAACTCGTTCTAGGCAGGGGTTAAACTTGATCGTACTTTAATCCTACCTGGATCGCTGGGGTGAACTCGTCTGATTGCGTAGAATTTAAGCTATGGATGGCTGCTCAGCTTTCAAATCGATAGGACCGCAGGAACCACAACAATATGCATTATTTAAGCTCCATCTTAAATCTGATCACCCCAGTCATACCGTTCCCTTCTCACTCTTTAGTTTGTCTATGATACCTAGCTTTGACTGATTAAGGCTACACGGACTACATTAGTTAGCATAGTCCGGCAACCATTCCGGACGTTGCCACACAAAAAAGGAAAAAGTAGGGAGAATGTGACGTCAATATTGCTTCTGCTTATTTATTCCGCACATGATCCAGACTCTAGGTCTAACCTTTCACAAGTCACCAAGGGACGCATTTCTTTCAATACAGAGAAGTCATTGAACTGACAAATGGCGGCATGGTCAGTGTAACGGGGTTACATGAGGGTTACTCTAGATAGGGTACCTCCTCTAGAAGTAGATATACTTCTGAGAGTATTCGTTTTGTGAATACTTAGCCGTCAGTGGCGTGGGCCACACCACTGCCACGTTGGTCAGGTGGACCAATAGTGTTTGACCTACTTTTATATGTATATACATACATATGTAGGAACAGATTATAGTTAATTAGCTATTTGTATTGCAGACCAAATGACCTAATTAACCATAAAGAAATCAGTCTAAAACGAGGGTTTTATCTAAAACCTCGAGAACCAGGTTTGCGCGTAGCATAATTCCCAATGATACCCAGGGTTTCACCTCAGCGTTTCGTCTTATCCTTCTCAGAGTGTCGACGCCTTCTAACTTGTTCTTTGGATTGCTTACTTGAAGTTTTTTCACAACCTCTGTGAAGCTCATCACCGTCACTTTGCTCCTTCATACTCCGCATGGTGCCCAAGCTTCAACAGTATCCTTCTCCATAATCAAATCAAGTAAAATCACAATCACACTTCAGTCTCCAATCTCCACACATTCCTTCGATCTACCTCAGAGCTTTCTTGGTATTACTCAGGCTTTATCCCCTGAAGTTCACTCACAACTCTGGATCACAATCACCTCAAGAACCTATACTCCTGGGTGATCATCGCCGGCCTGCATGGCCTGGAAACGGGCTCGTGCTCTTGCACCTTGATTAAACTCACAGTAAGGCACCGCAGTTTAGCTTCGACACAGGGAGCCATTCGGTCTTGTCATAACCCTTCCACTTCACGAGATACTCGCGTATCCGTCTTGGTGTCCTAGTTCGTTTAGTCCATCGCAAATCCAAGATTCGTTCGACTTTGTATTCATCGTTCACAACATCTGGTTCCCAGCTATCTTCGGGCAACAGCGCTGCGTCGAAGTCGTCATCTTCGCTCACCTCAATCTCCACGATGGGCCGTTTCGGGAACAGTGCTCTGGGCTTCAGGCGAATCACATGTACCCAGGGGTTCACACGATATCCAGTGTTCTCGACTCTGAGTTTCACGCGGAAATCGTCATGGATTTCCTGTATTCTGAAGGGGCCATGCCACATATGGGCTAGCTTGCGACTCAAACCGGGTTGCACTTTGGGTATATACAACCAGACAGCATCGCCCGCCGCGAACCCTGACCTCAGACGTTCCGACAATTTTTTCCACTTCCTGGTTTGCTCAGCAGAGCGCACCCGTTTACCCTTCTTCTAAAGATCCTCAGCGCAAGCTTGAGCATAACTGTATTCCCGCTGCAGTTTCCTACGCCATTCGTACGCGGTGCGCTCCTGGATACTCGAGGGCCTGGGCCCTAGCATCGCTGAAACTGTGCCATGTGCATCCCAGCCGTGTACCAGAAAAAAACGGAGTATCCAGGCGAGTAGCATCGAACGACGTGTTCAGGGCGAACATCAGGCGTTCTGCATGGTCATCCCGGTCACTCTGGTCCGCCTCAGCAATGTAAGCTCGGATGCTGCGCACAACAGTCTGCACTGACCGTTCTTGTTGTCCGTTCGTCTGGGGGCGATACGCCAGAGTGGCCCGCTGCTTACTACCCAGAAGTTCACGAAAGCGTGTAAACACTTCACTTATGAACCTTGGGCCTTGGTCGTGCCTCAACATCGAGCTCGCTCCAAACCTCCTGAAAACTTGTTCCTCGTACACCTCAGCGACATCTTGGGCTGTGGTAGAGCCCATAGGTTTGCACATGACAAACCCTGAGAACGCATCCTGAAATAGTAACAGGAATGTATTTCCGCGGTCCGACTTGGGCAAGTGTGTCACAAAATCCATGGATACGACTTCGAAAGGGCGTCTAGGTTCAATGTTCCCAGGGGAAGGCCCTGGGTTCTGGGGGCGCCCCTTGCCACTGGTGCAGTCCACACACTCTTTGACGAAGACTTCCACGTCGGCATACATACCGTGCCAATAGAACTCAGAACGCAGCTTCTCATACGTTCTCGTGATCCCCTAATGTCCACCCTGAAAGTCTTCGTGGGCGTAATGCAGGATATCAGGCTGAAGAGCTCTTGGTACTACCAGTCTGAGTTCGTCTACCATGTCTCGGGGATGATCTCTGGTTGACCGACTCAAACGATATAAGATCTCTCTGGAGTCCAGTACAAAGTCATCAGCGACTTTCGCAAGTTTTCTGGCTTGCGCGTGCGACAGCTTTCCAGTATTGCCCCTCAGAAAATCTTTGAGCTGCAACAGACGATCATCCGTATCCTGGTGCACCTTGATGCGCCGCCATCGCTCGGCCTGGTATTCCAGGGGCCCCATAGGTTCGCCTTGAATTTCAGATTCCTGAATTTGTGCACGAGTTATGACGACGAACACTTTGGCCGCCGCAGGCAATGGGGCGCACTCAGGTCCTGGCGCACTTAGAGTTTCAGCACCCTGAGGGTCATCCTTCTGAATTCCCACGTTCGGCAACAGTTTCGGCTTTTCCAGCTTCTCGTGGATCTTTGACACCAACTGCAGATGTGTTCGTTCGTCGGCATCCTCCACTTTCCAGGACTCCCCAAGCGCAAGGGTCTTGGACGTCAAGTAGTCTGCTGCCTGGTTGAACTCTCGCTTGACATGTACCAGACGCACAGACTAGAACTTAGTCTTCAGAACCTCATACTCGGCCAGCTTCCTCTGGAGGTTGGGCTGGTTGCAGTTGATGAGGCCCTGGGCTTGCTGAATAGCAATACTAGAATCTCCTACTACAACGATATCCTGAACCCCTTGCTCAATCGCCAGAGCGAGGCCCTTCAGGAGTCCATGATACTCAGCGTCATTTACAGTCACGTTTCCCAGGATGAAACCCTGTGCGTCTAAGATCTCCCACCCAGGGGACATGCCACAGAATGCACCCGCAACTCCCTTGTCGTGTAGACGTCTTAGCAGCGCCGTCGAAAATCAGATTGCAGCCTTCGTAGTCCGCTTCCAGCATCTCCATACTAATAGGTACTGGAGGTTTGACGCGCCCCTTGGCTGGGATCAGGTTCTCAGCGACTTCATCCAAGTGTTCTCTGGGGGTAATACCCGCACCTAGGATCGCAGCGAGACCGTCCTCGTCGCGTTGAACTCTGCGTATTTCCAGGTCCCAGTGAGATAACTTCAGCCCCCACTTCACGGTTCGACCATCTGCCGACTGAGAAGTCAGCAGCCATTTCAACACAGAATATCGCGTGTAAACGACGATCTTAGGACTGCCCTCAACCAGAGTGCGGAACACCTCCAAGACTCTCAGGATAGCGATTACCTCCTTCTCGGCAATGTGGTACCTCAGCTCAGCATCATTCAGAATTCGACCTGTGAAACGGACCGGGTGCACAACCCCGTCGTACTCCTGGCCCAACACAGCGGACGCAGCCCAGGGGTTTGCGTGTGGAATAATCATGAACGTCCTTGAGCGGTCAGGATGTCTGAGCAGTGGAGCTGAGACAATCTTGTGTTTCAGGACTTCAAAGGCCTCTTAGGCTCTAGACAGATCTCTCCTAGATTTCATCTGCTCTTCGGTCAACTCGTACAGGACGGCTGCAATCACAGGTAGATCTTCAATGAACTTGTTGTAGTAATTCAGACTCCCCATGAAACTTTGAACACCTTTCAATGTTGTCGGGAACGGCAAGTCCTGGACACCCTTTGCAATCTTCGGAGTTGCCCTGATACCTTCAGCACTAATCTCGTGCGAGAGATACGGGATGGACAACTTTCCGAATTCACTCTTAGGAAGACTAACGAAGATATTCCAGTATCGTAGACGAAATAGCAACGCATTCAGGTCCTGGCATAGTTGTTCCCAAGTAGGAGCACCATGGGCGATATCGTCGATGTACGAACTTCGACCCAGGACAGGTCCCATCTGAGAGGGAGCCGGGATATTACGCTGAAACACCGTCATCTCGTCTGGCAACACTGACGGGCGGGGTACACTATCACCTGAAACTCTGGGTTCCCCCAGAGTTCAGCCCCAGAAAATGTAAGACATCCTGATCCACCTCAGCTTCTTCCTCAGGGGGCAACCGCAAGAATCCCCACAGGCAGTTATTAAGTACCGCCTGGTAGATCAACGGTGCATTTTGAGGCCGAATGGCATCCTGACCCACTGGTAGTGTCCGTAGGGACAGACGAACGCGGAGGTTAACTTAGCTCTCTCGGTCATCTTGATAGCCCAGAAACCACTAGCCATGACCACATCGCCGATTCAAAGCCAATCAAGAGATCATCAACGAATGGCAAGGGGTAATGTGAGAGCTTGATGAAGCTATTCACCACACGGTAGTCGATGCACATCCGGATATCCACACCATTCTTCTTAAGGACGATCACGATCGGGGATGCCCAGGGGGATGTAGGGGTTTCAATCAGTCCGTTCTCCAGAAGCTTTTTCAGAAGTTCATACACCTTGGTTCACAGATGCGGTGCAATAGACCTTGGGCACTGAGCAACTGGTTTAGCGTCACCCACATCCAGGTCGCACACCACTCCACGAGCGGGTGGGGGAGCTGCATTGCCGTCTCCCAAGAAAATCTTCCGATGATATTCCAGAATTCGTCGCACTTGGTCTTCCATCTCAGGAGTCGTCTTCCCAGGGACTCCAACATAGGCCTCCTCGATCTTGCACTCAGGAGTTAAGTCCTTTATCTCAGGAAGCATAACCAACTGATCACGCAACTGAGAGAGTAGCTCGCTTCCTTCCCGCATATAGACCGCAGGCTCATAATCGAGGTCTTCGGTCGATAATCTCATGCAGCGCTCATATTCCTGCTTCAACTTCTCCAATGGGGTCCCAGGCATCCCAGAGATTGGGATATCCCAGTATTCCTCAACGGTGTCCAGCGAGTCGTCATCATCTGCAACAGAATCCAGAGAATCGCCTTCCTCACCTCGCCAACCCTGAAAATCACTGGCAATTTCCACCCCTAAACTCGGGGTTTCGGCGCCATGTGAAGCAGTGCTGGCCACCTCATCCGTAAGGCTGTTATTACCTTAGTCATTCGTGTCAACAGCCATATCTCGAGATTCCCGAAAGCTTTCTGGAGACACTTCATCCGTCTGAGTTGAAGCATCTTCTGCGAACCGCACACGACGGATCTTTGGTTTCCTGAGAATCGAAGCAAGCAACGCTATGTCAGGCCCTTTTACAGGTCGCGACAAAATCTTCGTAGGCCATCGATACTTTGGGGTATCAACACAGGGTGGTTCCAGCGCGGCTAAGCGTTCTGCACGAATCCTGCCCTCACGCGACTGGACATTTTCCAGAATGAGGGTCTGCCACTCACGATATGCGAACGACCCAGGGCGCACAAAGCGTCCGGCACGCGGGAAAAAGCCACACTCTACAATCCGGGCAACTGGAGTTCTGTTGTCAATCCATACGTCCTTGCCCGAAATGTTGACCACCTTCACAGCAATCGGCCAGGATTTTGCAGCGTATATCAAACGGGTCACCCAGCGATCACCTCGTCCTGCCCACACAACCTCACGTTGTGGGCTCGTCAATCCATACGAAATCTTCACCACCTTGGATTCCCCAGGGGCCAAGTACCAACTACTCGTGGTTTCCACAGGCATGTCAACACCCTGACGCTCCTCTGGGTTCCATCCACACATCACGATCGTTTCTTCATCAGGAAGCGTCACAAGACCTTCACGAATACCAATCCTCACTCCAGCTGCAAACATGAAACTCATACCTAGAAGAACTTCAATTCCTTCGCCAAAATTAGCGACCCAAACATCCAAGAGGTACACTACTCTCGAACCGAGAGTGATCTTCACCTGAGCGCTGGCGCCGATGTATGTCGGAACACCTCCCATACCGGATACCTTGGTTTGTTTGTGCGACTTGAGGCGGAGTCTGAGCTTACGCGCTAAGTCGAAACTCACAATATTCGCAGTCGCGCCGGTATCCAGGAGAACTTTCGTCCGACAGTCATTCATGGCACCATGCACCATCGCCACATCTCGTTTCTTTGGGTCAGGATCATTATCTTCCCACCATCCATAGCGTTCCCTAAGGTTTAGTTTGTACTCCCTAATTTCTTCAGAGTTCACTACCCCAGGGTTCACTCGTTCGGGATGTTGATCTTCAGCGGAAGTCATGAAGTCCTGAATCAAAGTAGTCATGCATTGTTGGTTATCTTGGGTTCTTGCTCTCAGCTCCGGGCCTACATACACTATAACACATAACTCTGGGGCCTTCACTGGCCCGACGCGTACTGGGTCCCCACCCAGCGGGCTTATTAGTTTGACGACCGCCCAGAGTTTGCTTCGCCATTCAGGAGCTTGTCCAGAATTTGGCTCGGCATGTCTTTCAGTGCACCTTGGCGGGCGAGTTTCTTCACGGCTTCCAGGGTCTTCCAGTCTTCGCATGGCTTTCCGAGATGCATCTTGCCACAGTCCTCGCACGGTTGAGCTCGACACATGTGGGTTGGATGGCCCGTTTCCAGACAACGGTCACACTTCCTGTCTTTCCAGCAGTCTTCTTCAGGATGTCCCCACTTGTGGCACTTCTCGCAAAATTTGTCCCAATGAGGGTTCTCGCGACGGGGAGACCGGAATCCAGGACTCGCATTTGGGCCAAGGTAGGCGTTTGGTGGACGCCATCCCATGTTATCCATCACGCGGTATACCTCGTTCGTCAAAGTCTGAGTCCACTCGACACCCTTCGTGCTCGCCAGACTCCCAGCACTTGACGTGGTAGCTTCTTCTCCAGAAATCTCGCGGGTTGACCCTGAGTTCGCACTCGAAGTTCGTGCAGAAACGCTGGGTTCGTCTGTGACTTCCTGGAAACGCGCATGAATCTCAGGGTCTCCATCCGACTCGGAGTCAGAAACATCGCCCCTAGTCACGTATGCACGTCCGGTACGTTTCGACTTGAAACGTCCCTGAGGGATATTGTCAGCACGAAAGTCCCGAACTCTGGGTGGCGGAGCATCCCGGTCGCTGCGGCTCCAAACTTCTTCGTCCTGTTCCAAAGCGTATTCCAAGTCAGCGATGTTCCTGAATCTTTGACCTTGCAGCGACGTCTTGAGACGCGTATCCCTGAGTTTCATGATGAACCTCCGAACATGCTTCTCTAGGCGTTTCGAAGACTTGCGGAAGTCAATGTCAGCCTTGCCAGCGGCGGGGTTCAGACGATAGAAGAAATCCAGGGCGCCTTCCGAGTTCTTCATCTCCATTGTGAAATATCGTTCAGAATACGATGAACGCGCCTTGCAGTACTTCTTCCTGAATGAAGATGCCAGCTCCCTCCAGTCACGCTGAGTGTGCTTAGGTAACTGGTTGAACTAGTCACGCGCAGCTCCTGGGAGTTTCAGCTTGAGTTTCTGAATTCGCATTTTTGTGGACCATCCATCTCACTAGAGTCGGAACTCAGGTCCGAGTCTGAAGGCGGATTAACATCACTGCGCTCCTTCTTCTCCTGCCGATGCTTCTTGGACACAGAGCGTTTGGAGTCTGTCTTAGGGTCTCGTGAGGCTTTGGAAGTCGTTATCCTCCTGGGATCCGACGATTTTCCCACAGGCACGGGTTCAGACTTGACGTCCTGCATTACCTTGGTCTCAGGAGCGCCATGTCCTCGCTTAACATGTTTTCCCCTGCCGGAAGTGTCGGCGGAAGACTGCACGAAGGTCGCCTTTCGTTGAGAGGCAGCTACTTCGGGAGTGTTCCTCAGATCAGCCGTTCCCTGTCTCTGACCTGCGACAATTGCGTTTCCGCTGATTACACCATCGGATTCTTGAAGTCGGGTTGCGATTTCAGGGTTCTGAGCTGCCGACGGCCTCACATTTGTTGCCAAATCAGGGTTCACGGTCGCGCGCCTCCCTTGAACTTGAGCCAATATTGCACGAAGATCGCGCACCTGGTCGGCGTGGAACCGTTGAATATTCTGGGAAGATTCTCGCTCTCGCTCTCTTTCCGCCTCAAGCTCTTGGACCTTCTGTTCCATGGTCGACATTTGCTCTTTCCAGCCCGCGTGGACTTCGGAAGCCCGGCGCGCACGTTCTGCATCCGCTTCGGCTTCGCGCTGTTGCCAATGCTCAGCTTAGGTGGCATCTAGGCGCTCACGCTCACGACGTACAGTCTCCATGACACTCTGGGTCGCACCCTGAGTTTCGGTCGGACCCTGAGTCTTGTGCGCTTCCGTATCCTTCATACGCCGTTCCGCATCTCGCCGAGCAACTTCTGCATGCACCAAGCGATCCGTGAGTTCCTGGATCTGGCGACGCGCGTCCAAGTCACGTTGTTCCCTGAGTCGCTCACGCTCCAAGGCATCCAGGAGTTCTCTGGCGAGAAACTCGCGTTGTTCCTGCTCCATATGGGCCTGCCACTCCAGCTGTTGTCGCAAGACATTCAACTCGATTTGGGCGGGCCCCGATCTTGAAGACACAGACGAAGCAGACCCGAGTTGCTTAGGCGCACTCGAGCGGCTCGAAGTGGCTGATTTCCTGGACCTCGCCGAACGCCGAGAGTGCGCTTCACTCTTGGCACTCTGATGCTGGCTCCACTCGTCGACACCGACGTTCCTCCCGCCGTCAAACCCTGAACTCGGGGAAGAGACGCTGAGTTTTGGCTCGGCGGTAGCTGCTGAAATCCTGGGGAGGCCGGTCTTCCTGGGTGCAGTCTCTGGGTCCGAATGCACTGACGACTCCATCTCTACGTCTTCTTGCTCGACTGCCACATGACTATGAGGAATGACCGTCCGGGTGACTTGGAATCCAAGATCTCCGGCAGCCGCGAAGCCACTTGCACTCTGGGCCACAAGCGCCAGAGCTCCTACTTGCTGTCCAAGCGATCTCATCGACGAAGACGAAAAACTACCGTAAGACGCCTGAGGCAGTACTCTCGTCTGAAGCAAGTGAGGTGCCAATAACACTTGGCACCAAATCCGGAACAGCATCCTTGGCCTCCATTTCCAGCGACTCACGTCCATTGGACATGGAATTCAGGGAGTGGAATCCTGAAGCGAAGTACCAGTCGAAGACTAGTACGCGGGAAGAGAAGACAACGATGGCGTGGATAGGGCCGAAGGTGTCGACGGGACTAGTAGGCGAGGCGGTCCATGTTGGGAACGCTTGGATTGAGGCTCGCTATCACTTGACCCTCGCGGACTTCGCGAAATCCTGAGGCCAGTAACTCTGAACCTCAGAACAAACTGACGGCCCAGTAGATCCGCATCGTAATCGGTCATCAATAGATCACCGTCTCCATCTTCCTTGTGATACTCCAATCTTGGCACTTGCTCTTGAACGCTTGGTGTAGCGTGATCTTCAGAGTTCACTTTGAAAGATACTCCAGCGGTCACCAGTCTCCACTCCACCAGTTCCACCGCAATGAAGTTCTGGACTTCTTCCATGACCGAGCGTACCAGACTTTCCGGAATCCTAGAAGCACGTGTCGTAGACCAGCCAGGGATCAAGTTAAGAAACTCGAAACCCGCTTCGAAGAACAGAGTCTGCAAAATGGCGACACACTCGCGTGCAGTCATGATACTCTGGGGGATCGTAGTTGCCATAAGGTCCTGGGCAGTTCCGATACCCCACCGGCCTACGTGGAACTCAGAGATCCAGGCCGCGTCTTGATTCACCAGAGACAAACGCCACTTGAAGTAGTCTCCAGTCGCATACGCGGCAGCGAAGTACGAGTTGGCATCCGGCTTCGGAGTCGGCCACTCATAAACGACACCTGGAGGTGTCACTTTTTCAGGGTTCACTTCTTCCCAGCGTCGAACCTCGCGTCTGACGTATAACACCATACCTTTAATGTCCGACGCCGTTGTCTTCGATTCTGGAACCGGCGCAGCAGCTTCCCGGACGTCAGTTTCAGGTTTCACTTGCGAACTCGGAACTGAAACCCTGGGTTCAGGTGGTGCGAACCCAGAGTTCGCTTTGGAACTCAGGGTCTTCACTTCCTCCTTCATTTGCACGGGCTCCGGCTTCACTTCCACAACATACCCGTCCGAAGATGAGAGTAAGTCAATCACCTCCGGGGACTCAACCGTATTGGCGCCTCCCTCCGACGCCTGAGCACCACCCTCGCGGGTGTGCTCCTCTGGGACTTCAGGGGTCTGCGACCCAGAATTCGCCTCCGATGAACCTTGGGGCCCAGGGGAAACTTGATCCTCTGGGCAGCCCTCTTCGCCTTCCGAGCGTCGCGGACAACTGTTTCCAGGTCCTTGTGCTCTTCAGGCCCCAAGCCTTGAACACGACGCGACTGACGTGACGCCTCACCGCGTCCTCCGTCACCACGTCCACTCTTCTTCACCCCTCGTCCTCCAGGCATCTTGGTAGTTTGAAGTTGACGGCCACTCAGCTCTCCTTCAGTACTTGACTTCGGTGAAATCCTCGACAATCGAATCCGGGCACGCGCACCAGCTGTGGCGAGGCCGATGAAACCTTTATCGCCCAGGGGGTTTGTATAGCGCAGCCCAAGATATTCCTCAGGGTATAGACCCAGAGAATCGACTTGAGAGTCAACAGCAAGGCGATTGATCCAGAGGTTCGCAGCCGCGAAGCTTTAAATCCTGGGAATCGCTCCCCTTGGTTGGCGTGGGTACCTCGTGTAATCCCTGTCGGCCCGTTTGTCTTCGACGGAATGGCACGCCACCGATTGTAAGTGTAGACTTGAAGAAGTGCAGGAGTGCACGTCTAATCCAGAACGCACCTCCACACCAAAAGGCAAACCCAGAGAATCAGATCACCCGAAACCCAGAATATCACAGATTCAGGGTCCAGGATTTCAGTCAACTCCGGGACTTGGAACTTAGAAGACACCTTACCCCAATGCCTTCTTAGCTTGATAAAATCAACAAATACAGGAGTATACAAACACTACAACTAGCCGTCACTTATTCTTTTGGACCCTCGGACGGTGGGTCACTCCTACACTAGGCTCACTCGAGTCCTAAATTCAGGGGCCTAGCTCCACTGAGACTCACACAAACGCGCACCACCTCCAGCACAGGAGAAAATACAATTACTATCAATAACCTTCTCTTCACACAAGCAGTCAATTCAAGATCCTGGAGGCGACTACCTAGCACCCCAGAATACCCTCGGTATAATATGAAATGGGCTACCACGAGCACAGCAAGTGACCCAACTAGGATATGGAATAGATGAATCACCCCAGGAAGCTCAAGGCCGTCGCTGGTCCCCACCTAACTGGACTTGAGTTTGATGGAGTCCACACAGACGGTCGTCCTTCACCGTTGATGTGCCCTTAGCGTCCCGCGGTCGTAGTCTCGGGTCCTCCGGAATTGCCGTCGGCAGGCTTGGCCGAAGTCACTTGCGCAGTACAGGGAAAATTGAACTCTGTTTGTCTTTTATCAGCTACTTCTCTTTATCTAACTCTTCTGCATTCTTTGGGCAAATATCTTCTGTTCACTATGCTTGAGGTCGAATATCTTGTCTTGAGTATACCTTGGGTTCAGCGGTCCAAACTTGCGATCGGCTTGCGATTCCATTGTTGTCAGGCTTCGAAAGTGCCAAATGTGGATCCTTGGGCTTGGTCTAGTATGACACGGGAATCCCTCTCGATTCTTTGAAAGTGTCCAATCTGCACACCCAATATGATTCTTCAAGGTCACACATCACTTGATTGCAGACTGGCTTCGGACTGACTCGAAACCCAGAGAATCACGTGACACTCAGGGTCATCCCTGAAATCTCTGCGAAACTCTGGGGGGTCATTTCATTGGGGGGTTATGATGATCTCTGGATATTGGCTTGGGAGACACTTAATTTTGGTATTTAGAGTCTGGATTCGTGATCCAAACCCAGAGATTCATCTTGAACTCTGGGTCACTCGTACTCAGGGGGGCGAACTCTGGATAATCATGCGGTACTCTGGATATTAGGTCTGCTGCGTCACAGACTCACATATATCTCCATAAATCCAAGCACTTAGCGGGTTTAGTGGTCTCCTGCGCATGATCACGGCGGTAGTGGGTTGATTTCTCAGGGTAATATGATCCTTTACCGTTACTCTGGTCCACAGCAAGATGAGGTGTACTCTGGGATACGTTCGCCAGAGACACTTTCCGCCAGACTTTAGGCACTCACTGTAAGGGAAAGTCCGCGGCTGGACTGAGTGTTTTTTGCACCCCTGGGCGTGTACTCCCAGGAATCACACTTCCAACCAGTTGGGCCCATCTGCAGTCAAATACTGGATTCATCCCATAGCATCATTTTCTTCCCACAAACGCCATCCGTGTCACACGGGTATAACCGCGCCACATCCAAGTCATCCACCAATCACAGTCCAATACAGAATCTAAGTCACAGAGGTGACGGCACATCGTCGGCAATTTTCTGGAAACCGCCTCGTGTCAAGAAGGTGAGAACATTTCGACTGGGGCGCCCCAAAGTACACCGATAACGAAGTTGGAAGCCGAGTTTGCCCGGTGCATGCGACTCAACCAGGAAGATCTTGACTTGGAACCCGGAGTGCACATTCATGAGGGTAGTGAGCGGATGTCACAGCTGCGAGACGAACTTGTGCTGCTCCCGGAATTGAAGGACTTGAGCCCCGAATGTGGTGTCTCGAAAGCAGATGTGGGTGTCCCCGGGAGGACTAAACCGGCAGCAGATCGGAAGTTGCGAACCATATTGGAGCATCATCGGAAGATATTTCTGGGAGACGAGAATGCTGCGCCTGCGCCGGCCAGAGGAGTGGTGTGTGATCTACACGTGGGAGATGCCAAACCAGTGGCACAGAGACCACGTTCGGTTGCACCACACCTCGCCTTGTAAGTGTATGAACTACTCAAGAAGTTATTGGAGACTAGACTGATTGAACTTTCGGAGTCCCCTTGGGCATCACCTATCGTGATTGTCTTGAAGAAGAATGGAGTGGACATCCGGATGTGTATTGACTACCGTGTGGTGAACAATTTCATCAAGCTGTCTAATTACCCGTTGCCACTGATTGATGATCTTTTGATTGGTTTCGAGAGGGCGATGTGGTTTATGTCGCCAGACATGGCTAGTGGTTTCTGGGCAATAAGGATGACCGAACGAGCTAAGCTCATTTCGGCTTTTGTGTGCCCGTTTGGACATTTTCAATGGGTAAGAATGCCCTTCGGTCTAAAGAATGCACCACTGGTATACCAAGCAGTCATTAATAACTGTCTTTGGGGTTTCGTCCGATTACCTCCCGAAGAAGAGAAGCTAGTGGATCCGGATGTATTGGAATTCTTAAAAATGGATCAGGCTAGCGAAGTACGTCGGGAGTTGATCAGGAAGTCCCGATTCTAACGGACCACATGACGGTGTTTAAGCGGAATATCCCAGCCCCGCCCCAAAATGGGACCGGTACTCGGGCGAAGTTCGTATATTGATGATATCGCGCATGGGGCGCCGACGTGGTATCAATTGTGCGATGATCTGAACACGCTCTTGTGTAGGCTCCGCTATTGGAATATTTCGGTGAGTCTGTCTAAGAGCGAGTTTGGAAAGTTGTCTATCCCGTTTCTCTCGCACGAGATTAGTGCTGAAGGAATCAGGGCGATACCGAAGATCGCGAGATCTGTCCAAGATCTGCCGTTCCCGTCAACGCTAAAAGGCGTGCAGTCGTTCCTTGGAAGTCTGAATTATTATCATATTTTGAAATCGTTCTAACTTCGCCGCTATTGGCTAGAATGCAATGAAACTTGATATAGACATGTTGGAGTAGATGGTAGGCATCTTTAACACACCTAGGTTGGGTATAGACAGGCGCAACAACCAATCAGAAAGAAGTACACATTACAAGTACAAAACGGGTCGGAAAGAGCTGAAATTTCGGGAAGATGCATACTAGACCGTCCTAAAGTTGATCGTAGTGTGTACCATATGTTGCGGTATGAATGATTCAGCCAATCAGCGATCGACGTCCATTTTGAAGTCCAGAGAAAGCACATTCCTACAAGTGGCTTTGTAGTCGTAATAAAGAGCGTTTGTGCCCTTTGTAAAGCAAACCAGAATGATCCAATCATCTGAATCGGTTCAATAGTCATGCCATAATATAAACAAAGACGGAAATCTTGTGCGATGTAAATGATTACGAAACCGCTGTAAGTATTCTAAAATTATAATATGTTGTGATATAATTTTTGTTAGCAGAAAAATGATAGTATTTTAGGTAGAAGCGCGATGGTAAAGATAAATATTGTGGTAACATATATAAATATATATAGTGATATATTTTTTGTTGGTAGAGGAAACGATGGTATTGAAAATAAAAAAAGAAATGGTAAAGTTGAGGATTGTGATATCAAATATGGTGATAAAGTAAGACATTATGAAAAATGTAAAATATTAAGATTGATAGAGAATTTGTTGGTAAAATATGTGTGTGCTGAATATTATTGTAGTACCAGTAGTGATAGATTTTGTGGATAGAGGGGATGTAATGGTATAGTAAGTAAAAAGAAAAGTTAAACATGATGAGGTTTGTAGTAAAATGGCGATAAAAGTGTACAAGGTAGAAGAGTGTACAATTATAGAGTAAGCGACGGTAATGCATGTGATTTTTAAGGTGGAGTTGATTGAATATGAGATGGTAGAGTAGGTAGTGGTAGAGTAAGATAAAGCAAAAAATATGGTAAGGGATGTGTTAAATTTTATATTAATGTGGAATGATTTGTAAAATGATATTGTGAAGATAATGCAGCAGAGGACAATATTGTAGTGTATGGAAATAAGAATGGTGATGATGGTTTATATGATAGTAGAATATTTGTTGATAGATTATGGGGATGTAGATGAATATAATAGTAAAGTAGTTAATAATAATATGACATGTCGTTGTAAAAATATGGTAGTAGAACATGTGATGGTAGAATATAAAATTGTAAAGTATGTGGTTATTGAGTACGAATTTTTCGTGTGTGTGTGAGTAAGAATGGGGTATATTAGAAGAGATTCATTTTATATGATTGTAAAGAAAAAAAGTATAATATAGTGAATGAAGTAGTTTAGGAAAAATAATGGAGGGTATGGTAGTAAAATTGTAGAAGGTGGTTTATGTAGTAGTAAAAGTAATTGTAAAGTGTAAGGTCGTAGATGAATGTAATAGTAGAATCATAAATATTATTGAAATATGTAGTTATAGTGAGTATGATAGAAGAATATGTAATGGAAGAGTATATATTTACAAAATGTGTGGTAGAATGAGTACGAAGTGAAAATATATGTGATAAGGTATGTGATATATTGGATATTATAATGTGATTGTAATATGAAGTATTTAGATATAAAGAGAGTGGCAGTAAGGTTGGAAATTATGAAGTATGAATTTGTGGTGTATGAGAATTTAAATTATGTGATGATAATGTATATATTGGTAGAATATAAGATTATAGAGTATGTCGTTGTATGGTTTGCAGTTGTAGATTATATAATAGTATTGTATGTAATTTAAGAGAAAGAAGTTGAAAATTATAAAATTAAAAAGTATGCAAATGTAGAATATGTGATTGTAGAATATGTGATTGTAGATTTTAGGATTGTAGAGTTTGTGATTATAGAGTTTGCGTTTGTGTAGTTTGTGATTGTAAAGTTTGTGATTTTAGAGTTTGTGATTGCAGGGTTTCGGGTTTCGGGTTTCGGGTTTCGGGTTTCGGGTTTCGGGTTTAGGGTTTAGGGTTTAGGGTTTAGTAGGCATGTTCCTTTGAAAACGAACTTGGAAAGTGCCCCTCAAACTTTGCACACATATATAATCACGCCTGATCGATTGCATGGGCAAATCAGGAGCACTGAAAAAGATCTTCAACTTTGTATAAGCGCAAGAAACATGCTTTTCTCGAAAACTAGCTTGAAAACATATGGTTTTCTTCACTTTATGGAACGCAGCATGGTCAATTTAGTGGGTGTTCATAAAGGTTACAAGTCATGAAGAGGCTTGTAAACAAAGATACGAGGCTTAATCTTGGCGCATGTCACTAAATCGGAAATTCACTTTAGTGACATGAGGACGAGACCAAAACCAACGGATTGTGGTCGTTAACTTAGTACTATGTGCATCAGCTGGCGACCGATATTTGCTAGCTGTAGTGACAAAACAGTTTGTCTCCAGCACCTGATCGACTCCATCGTCAGGGTATAGTAGGCATGTTCCTTTGAAAACGAACTTGGAAAGTGCCCCTCAAACTTTGCACACATATATAATCACGCCTGATCGATTGCATGGGCAAATCAGGAGCACTGAAAAAGATCTTCAACTTTGTATAAGCGCAAGAAACATGCTTTTCTCGAAAACTAGCTTGAAAACATATGGTTTTCTTCACTTTATGGAACGCAGCATGGTCAATTTAGTGGGTGTTCATAAAGGTTACAAGTCATGAAGAGGCTTGTAAACAAAGATACGAGGCTTAATCTTGGCGCATGTCACTAAATCGGAAATTCACTTTAGTGACATGAGGACGAGACCAAAACCAACGGATTGTGGTCGTTAACTTAGTACTATGTGCATCAGCTGGCGACTGATATTTGCTAGCTGTAGTGACAAAACAGTTTGTCTCCAGCACCTGATCGACTCCATCGTCAGGGTATAGTAGGCATGTTCCTTTGAAAACGAACTTGAAAAGTGCCCCTCAAACTTTGCACACATATATAATCACGCCTGATCGATTGCATGGGCAAATCAGGAGCACTGAAAAAGATCTTCAACTTTGTATAAGCGCAAGAAACATGCTTTTCTCGAAAACTAGCTTGAAAACATATGGTTTTCTTCACTTTATGGAACGCAGCATGGTCAATTTAGTGGGTGTTCATAAAGGTTACAAGTCATGAAGAGGCTTGTAAACAAAGATACGAGGCTTAATCTTGGCGCATGTCACTAAATCGGAAATTCACTTTAGTGACATGAGGACGAGACCAAAACCAACGGATTGTGGTCGTTAACTTAGTACTATGTGCATCAGCTGGCGACCGATATTTGCTAGCTGTAGTGACAAAACAGTTTGTCTCCAGCACCTGATCGACTCCATCGTCAGGGTATAGTAGGCATGTTCCTTTGAAAACGAACTTGGAAAGTGCCCCTCAAACTTTGCACACATATATAATCACGCCTGATCGATTGCATGGGCAAATCAGGAGCACTGAAAAAGATCTTCAACTTTGTATAAGCGCAAGAAACATGCTTTTCTCGAAAACTAGCTTGAAAACATATGGTTTTCTTCACTTTATGGAACGCAGCATGGTCAATTTAGTGGGTGTTCATAAAGGTTACAAGTCATGAAGAGGCTTGTAAACAAAGATACGAGGCTTAATCTTGGCGCATGTCACTAAATCGGAAATTCACTTTAGTGACATGAGGACGAGACCAAAACCAACGGATTGTGGTCGTTAACTTAGTACTATGTGCATCAGCTGGCGACCGATATTTGCTAGCTGTAGTGACAAAACAGTTTGTCTCCAGCACCTGATCGACTCCATCGTCAGGGTATAGTAGGCATGTTCCTTTGAAAACGAACTTGGAAAGTGCCCCTCAAACTTTGCACACATATATAATCACGCCTGATCGATTGCATGGGCAAATCAGGAGCACTGAAAAAGATCTTCAACTTTGTATAAGCGCAAGAAACATGCTTTTCTCGAAAACTAGCTTGAAAACATATGGTTTTCTTCACTTTATGGAACGCAGCATGGTCAATTTAGTGGGTGTTCATAAAGGTTACAAGTCATGAAGAGGCTTGTAAACAAAGATACGAGGCTTAATCTTGGCGCATGTCACTAAATCGGAAATTCACTTTAGTGACATGAGGACGAGACCAAAACCAACGGATTGTGGTCGTTAACTTAGTACTATGTGCATCAGCTGGCGACCGATATTTGCTAGCTGTAGTGACAAAACAGTTTGTCTCCAGCACCTGATCGACTCCATCGTCAGGGTATAGTAGGCATGTTCCTTTGAAAACGAACTTGGAAAGTGCCCCTCAAACTTTGCACACATATATAATCACGCCTGATCGATTGCATGGGCAAATCAGGAGCACTGAAAAAGATCTTCAACTTTGTATAAGCGCAAGAAACATGCTTTTCTCGAAAACTAGCTTGAAAACATATGGTTTTCTTCACTTTATGGAACGCAGCATGGTCAATTTAGTGGGTGTTCATAAAGGTTACAAGTCATGAAGAGGCTTGTAAACAAAGATACGAGGCTTAATCTTGGCGCATGTCACTAAATCGGAAATTCACTTTAGTGACATGAGGACGAGACCAAAACCAACGGATTGTGGTCGTTAACTTAGTACTATGTGCATCAGCTGGCGACCGATATTTGCTAGCTGTAGTGACAAAACAGTTTGTCTCCAGCACCTGATCGACTCCATCGTCAGGGTATAGTAGGCATGTTCCTTTGAAAACGAACTTGGAAAGTGCCCCTCAAACTTTGCACACATATATAATCACGCCTGATCGATTGCATGGGCAAATCAGGAGCACTGAAAAAGATCTTCAACTTTGTATAAGCGCAAGAAACATGCTTTTCTCGAAAACTAGCTTGAAAACATATGGTTTTCTTCACTTTATGGAACGCAGCATGGTCAATTTAGTGGGTGTTCATAAAGGTTACAAGTCATGAAGAGGCTTGTAAACAAAGATACGAGGCTTAATCTTGGCGCATGTCACTAAATCGGAAATTCACTTTAGTGACATGAGGACGAGACCAAAACCAACGGATTGTGGTCGTTAACTTAGTACTATGTGCATCAGCTGGCGACCGATATTTGCTAGCTGTAGTGACAAAACAGTTTGTCTCCAGCACCTGATCGACTCCATCGTCAGGGTATAGTAGGCATGTTCCTTTGAAAACGAACTTGGAAAGTGCCCCTCAAACTTTGCACACATATATAATCACGCCTGATCGATTGCATGGGCAAATCAGGAGCACTGAAAAAGATCTTCAACTTTGTATAAAGCGCAAGAAACATGCTTTTCTCGAAAACTAGCTTGAAAACATATGGTTTTCTTCACTTTATGGAACGCAGCATGGTCAATTTAGTGGGTGTTCATAAAGGTTACAAGTCATGAAGAGGCTTGTAAACAAAGATACGAGGCTTAATCTTGGCGCATGTCACTAAATCGGAATTCACTTTAGTGACATGAGGACGAGACCAAAACCAACGGATTGTGGTCGTTAACTTAGTACTATGTGCATCAGCTGGCGACCGATATTTGCTAGCTGTAGTGACAAAACAGTTTGTCTCCAGCACCTGATCGACTCCATCGTCAGGGTATAGTAGGCATGTTCCTTTGAAAACGAACTTGAAAAGTGCCCCTCAAACTTTGCACACATATATAATCACGCCTGATCGATTGCATGGGCAAATCAGGAGCACTGAAAAAGATCTTCAACTTTGTATAAGCGCAAGAAACATGCTTTTCTCGAAAACTAGCTTGAAAACATATGGTTTTCTTCACTTTATGGAACGCAGCATGGTCAATTTAGTGGGTGTTCATAAAGGTTACAAGTCATGAAGAGGCTTGTAAACAAAGATACGAGGCTTAATCTTGGCGCATGTCACTAAATCGGAAATTCACTTTAGTGACATGAGGACGAGACCAAAACCAACGGATTGTGGTCGTTAACTTAGTACTATGTGCATCAGCTGGCGACTGATATTTGCTAGCTGTAGTGACAAAACAGTTTGTCTCCAGCACCTGATCGACTCCATCGTCAGGGTATAGTAGGCATGTTCCTTTGAAAACGAACTTGAAAAGTGCCCCTCAAACTTTGCACACATATATAATCACGCCTGATCGATTGCATGGGCAAATCAGGAGCACTGAAAAAGATCTTCAACTTTGTATAAGCGCAAGAAACATGCTTTTCTCGAAAACTAGCTTGGAGACCAATATTTTTCAGGGTACCGCTCGACTGTGTGCACTTAAATGTTGGTTATAATTTGGCTTGTCGCTAAAGCAAAATCATACATCACGTTTGAGGGGAACAAAACGTCATAATTCGGCTCGTAATTTCAAAATCAGCACTGTATGCAATGTCAAGTGAAAGGTTGCACATGGGTGCGCGACGATACTTTAAGTCAATTCGGTCACGTTTTTGATGGGGTTTGAGCTACAATTGGAAGTTTGACAAAGTGCGCATGTCTGTGTACACGTAATAAGTCATGTCGTATGTGGGGCGATACGATGCAAAAGTCAAACTTCATGTTTTGGTTGGAGAAGTCGGCATAAACTGGGCTAGAAAGTGATTTGTTTCCATTTCGCTGGTTTTTCGGTAATGTTGGCGTATGTATGAGTCGTACATTGCATATCACCACATCAAAAAGTAATTGTGCACATAGCCCAAACTATGACAACAGTCAGACTATACAGTTTTCAAGTGAAAGGTTGCCCTTGGGTGTGCGACGGTACTTTGAGTCGATTCGGTCAAGTTTTTGATGGGTTTTGAGCTAAAATTAGAAGTTTGACAAAGTGCGCATGTCTGTGTACACGAAATAAGTCATGTCGTATGTGGGGCGATACGATGCAAAAGTCAAACTATATATATTCCGCCGCGGATACACGTGTATCTGGGGGTCCTGGGGGTCCTGTTAGAGGCCTTATTTTAGGCATCCGGGGGTCCTAGCGAACGTGTATCCGGGGGCCCTTGACATCTGTTGACCCAAACCAAGCAACATTGGGCAGCCTGGATTCACTAGATTGGGGACACACAATAGCATACACATTTTGGAATCGTTCTAACTTCGCCATTATTGGCTAGAATGCAATGAAACTTGATATAGACATGTTGGAGTAGATGGTAGGCATCTTTACACACCTAGGTTGGGTATAGACAGGCGCAACAACCAATCAGAAAGAAGTACACCTTGCGAGCACAAAACGGGTCGGAAAGAGCTGAAATTTCGGGAAGATGCATACTAGACCGTCTTCAAGTTAAGCGAAGTGTTTACCATATGTTGTGGTACGAATGATTTAGCCAATCAGCGATCGACGTCCATTTTGAAGTCCAACGAAAGCACATTGCTACAAGTGCCTTTGTAGTCGTAATACAGAGCACTCTTTCCTATGCGGCGTCCAATTAGGTTACACATCTACCATGATTTCATCCACTGAATGGAAGATGAGTATCATATACTGAAATCAAGTGAAATCCGTATTCAATACGTTCACAGCACTATAATTCGAATGTCAATGCGAAAATCGAGGTGGAAGCGATATAGTTGAGCATATCATCGCGATGAAACGTCTTTTTTGTGCACAGAACAGATGGTAAGTGATTACACATCATAGGAGCACATGTCTGAGCACTGACATCCAGAATTACCCAGACAACCATGTCAGAAGGACTGTATCTGTGTGCAAATGTGTGCGATCTTTACATAACCAGGACGATACTGGGAATAGACGCTACACTCGCCCTGATAACGCCATTCAATATACCATAACCTGTAGATATGATTTGCGCCCTCGGTTGCGTTAAACGACCAATTATTGACCTCAATATCGTCCTTCAAAGTGACCGCCTCCAAACTCGACCCCGGACATGCTATATATATTCCGCCGCGGATACACGTGTATCTGGGGGTCCTGGGGGTCCTGTTCGAGGCCTTATTTTAGGCATCCGGGGGTCCTAGCGAACGTGTATCCGGGGGCCCTTGACATCTGTTGACCCAAACCAAGCAATATTGGGCAGCCTGGATTCACTAGATTAGGTACACACAATAGCATACACATTTTGGAATCGTTCTAACTTCGCCGCTATTGGCTGGAATGCAATGAAACTTGATATAGACATGTTGGAGTAGATGGTAGGCATCTTTAACACACCTAGGTTGGGTATAGACAGGCGCAACAACCAATCAGAAAGAAGTACACCTTGCGAGCACAAAACGGGTCGGAAAGAGCTGAAATTTCGGGAAGATGCATACTAGACCGTCTTCAAGTTAAGCGAAGTGTTTACCATATGTGTGGTACGAATGATTTAGCCAATCAGCGATCGACGTCCATTTTGAAGTCCATCAAAAGCACATCCTACAAGTGCCTTTGTAGTCGTACTAAAGAGCACTATTTTCTATGCGGCGTCGAATTAGGTTACACATCTACCATGATTTCATCCACTGAATGGAAGATGAGTATCATATACTGAAATCAAGTGAAATCCGTATTCAATACGTTCACAGCACTATAATTCGAATGTCAATGCGAAAATCGAGGTGGAAGCGATATAGTTGAGCATATCATCGCGATAAAACGTTTTTTTTGTGCACAGAACAGATGGTAAGTGATTACACATCATAGGAGCACATGTCTGAGCGCTGACATCCAGCATTACCCAGACAACATGTCAGAAGGACTGTATCTGTGTGCAAATGTGTGCGATCTTACATAGCCAGGACGACATCGGCTATAGACGCTACACTCGCTCCGATAACGCCATTCAATATACCATAACCGTAGATATGGTTGCGCCCTTGGTTGCGTCAAACACCAACTATTGACCTCAATATCGCCATTCAAAGTGACCACCTCCAAACTCCACCCCGGACATGCTATATATATTCCGCCGCGGATACACGTGTATCTGGGGGTCCTGGGGGTCCTGTTCGAGGCCTTATTTTAGGCATCCGGGGGTCCTAGCGAACGTGTATCCGGGGCCCTTGACATCTGTTGACCCAAACCAAGCAATATTGGGCAGCCTGGATTCACTAGATTAGGTACACACAATAGCATACACATTTTGGAATCGTTCTAACTTCGCCGCTATTGGCTGGAATGCAATGAAACTTGATATAGACATGTTGGAGTAGATGGTAGGCATCTTTAAACACACCTAGGTTGGGTATAGACAGGCGCAACAACCAATCAGAAAGAGTACACCTTGCGAGCACAAAACGGGTCGGAAAGAGCTGAAATTTCGGGAAGATGCAACTAGACCGTCTTCAAGTTAGCGAAGTGTTTACCATATGTTGTGGTACGAATGATTTAGCCAATCAGCGATCGACGTCCATTTTGAAGTCCACAAAAGCACATTCCTACAAGTGCCCTTTGTAGTCTACTAAGAGCACTATTTTCTATGCGGCGTCGAATTAGGTTACACATCTACCATGATTTCATCCACTGAATGGAAGATGAGTATCATATACTGAAATCAAGTGAAATCCGTATTCAATACGT
>VOQZ01000519.1:0-27098 GCA_008079305.1 Phytophthora palmivora | reverse complement strand
CACCATGGTCAGGATTCTTGGCCTCATTCTGTTGGTAATAAACCTAGTAGTAGGTACTACATAGTATTACGTACACTCCAAGACCACCAGCATCCTTCTCGCTTTCAGAAAAATGGCTTCATTCACCAAGTTGATTCATGATGTTTCTAGTAGTGGGACTATCAAGGGAGTACAGCTGCAGGTTACAATCTAAGCTATCAAGTAGATTAGTTGGTAGTGGCTCACGAGCAACATCAACTACGCTACGTATGCTCTCGCAATTTCTCGTGTACTGTAGTGGAATTAATATGCTCCATCTTCCTAGTATCCAGCACGCGGATTACTTTTCCGCCGACGCAGTAGGGGCAGCCTCCGCTTCAGCAGCAGAAGCGTCCGGGATAATATCCTCTAACTTTTCCAAAGCCGAAGCCTGCACACCATACAGTCTTTTCTCGTCCTCTACAGCCTCCTGGAACTCGCCAACAATCTTCAGCAGCAGCTCCTTCTTAATATTCACAGTGGCGAACACTTGCTCGGCATTATAGCCTGCATCCCGGCATGAAATGTAGGCGGCAGCATACGCCACCATAAACGGCGGGTACAGAAGAATGATGTCAGTGCGATAGGAATATTGCACTAGTTGCCTTTTACAAACATCACAACCGCGTTGAAAAATAGTTAGTACGTGATTCTCACTTCTATCAATATGAGAAAGCAAAATCTTACCACGCGAGTTGAAGACATTCCTCGTGAATTTCAAATTCATCCAGGAATCTAAAGTCACGAAGTAGTAAATCATCAATAAGTACAGCGAAAATAAGGCACAACCAATCGTCCGACATACTGGAGAAGGGGTGGAAACGGGTGGTGCAAGATTAAGTCGAATTGTAGTGCCTCAATTACGTAAAACTCGCACTCGAGAATGTCCTTGTCCTGGAACGTGTACATGGACTCGTCTTCATCGACGCCAGCTACGGAGTAGACATCAACGAGTCAATAATTACTCTGACCAATTGTCAGCTAGTATTGACGTACTTGTGGTGTAATGATGTAGAACAGACGCGACGGTCGTCAAGGATAATTGACTCTCCTCGACTTTGGAAGCAAGGAAGAACACCGTTCCGACGACCAAATGCGGGTCAAAGTTCACGAAGCTCTGCCTGTTTCAGCACAAGATAACAGTCATAGACTGCAGTTTTGCTACTATACAAGACACAAACAGTCTTACGTTTGGTAGAAACGGCGATAGAAGATGATGGCCGTATAAATAATGATCTGACGAACCCTCAAGCGAGGTCCGATCTCCTCCAGCACTAAATCATCACAACGAGAGGCTGTCATGCATCCGAATAGCGTAAGGATGAGGTGGCCTACTCACACGAGATGTTAGCGAGGTGGATGCTGTCGATCTCGTCGTCCGTCAAGTGCTTCCGGTCGAGTGGGTTCCTCTTGCGCAGGTCGGACTTGGTTACGTCCTTCATCCAGTACAAACTGCATCAAAGATGAAAAAATAGACGCAATGACGTCAGCTCTATCAAGCCAGAGGTCTATAGCATACATGCATCTCCACGTACTAGTGCGTCGAGTGCCAGAAATTCATGCCCATGGTGTCTAAGAACTGGGAAATAGCGAGTTGCTTGTTAATCCTCTAATTGGTCGAAACTGCGTCATTTTACACCAATGAAAACGTAGTATCCGTTCATTTCGACAATACCGGTAGATTTACCTATCATTAAATGCTCTGATATTGTCATTAGAAACGGACAGCAAGTTGAACTGAGTTCATTAGCGGATCGACGCTGAAGAAGACTAGTCGAGGCGATGGTCGCGGCCCTTCATTCATTGCTGCTCTCTAGTTTTTTCTATGCTGTAGTACAGGCAGAGAAGCCCCCGCTGAGCTACAAATACGTAGACACTCTGCGCGACGCCTTCCTGGCGGATCCACACCCAATCGTCCGTCAAGACAGCAACGTCTGGGACGTTAAACACGACAACGATGGCGGGTTCGTTCGTGGCAATGTGGCTGATCAGCTGGGCGACGTCACGCTGACTGCGACGCCGCCGCTACTGAGGGACGGCGAGGATCTGGTGATCTCGTGGAGTGGCGTGAAGCGTCCGCATCAGACGGACTTTGTGGGACTCAGTTGCGGTCCCAAGGCTCACGACAAGGATTTCCTGGTCAAAGTTGGTGTCACGGAGGGCAATGGACCTGGAGCTGATGGTCCGGAATTGCCCAACTCGATCCGCTTCTCGTCGCTCTATATGATGCGGTGCAACTACACCGTCGAGTACTTTAACTTCCAGCCTAAAGGCAACGTCTTCGCCCCTCTTGCCAAGCTTCAAGTTGGAATGACGGAAGCGTTCACTGCGCCCAAGCACGGACATATCGCATTTACAGAGCATGTTGATGAAATGTCAGTGATGTTCAATTCAGCGTCGCGTGAGACGCCTGAGGTCAAGTACGGCCTCGATCCAGCGGCCTTGAACGGCCATGCAGAGGGCAAGTCCAAGACTTACACAGCTAGACACCTATGCAATCGCCCTGCGAACCTCACTAGCCAGCAGTGGTTTCGTGATCCGGGCAACATGCACACAGTCATCTTGAAAGGCTTGAAGCTAGGGACTCGGTACTTTTACAAGTTTGGCAGTGAGAAAGACGGCTGGAGCTCGGTCTACTCTTTCATGAGTCGTCCCGACCCGTCTGTAAAGAGTGCCAAGTTCATCGCGTATGCTGATATGGGCGTGGATCCTGCTCCAGCGGCGACGTCTACGGCAGTGCGTTCGTATCAAGATGTGATGGACGGCTACGACAGTTTCCTCCTTCATTTTGGTGACATTAGCTATGCCCGCGGACATGGACACATGTGGGATGAATTCTTTCACATTATTGAGCCGTACGCCACCAGAGTTCCTTACATGGTAAGCATTGGAAACCACGAGTATGACTATGTGACGGGTGGTGCCAACGATCCAAGCGGTGCTACCGGCAAAGATGGTCGAATGGACTTTCACCCGGATTGGGCAAACTATGGCGAGGATTCGTCGGGCGAATGCTCGGTGCCGATGTTCTATCGTTGGGATGCCCCAGCAAACGGCAATGCTATATATTGGTACTCATTCAACTACGGTGGCATACACGTCATTCAGATTTCTTCAGAACACGACTGGCGCCGTGGCTCCAAACAGTACAAATGGTTGGAAAATGACTTGAGGAGCGTTGACCGGAAGAAGACGCCATGGATCGTTTTAACATCACACCGAATGATGTACACAACACAGCTTGGCGAGGATGCAGACTACAGAGTGGCTCGGCATTTCCGCGATGAAGTCGAGGACTTGCTGTGGGCTCACAAGGTGAACCTAATGCTAGTGGGCCACCAGCACTCTTATGAACGTAGCTGTGCTGTTCGCAATGGGAAGTGCACTAAGGACGGTCAGGGACCTGTCCACATCATCATCGGCTCTGCAGGTGCAGGTTTAGAGAAACAAGGCTTCTCGGACAAGCTTGGTGAGTGGAGTGTAAGTCATCTGAACGACTGGGGCTACCTACGTATCGACTCAACCGAGGAGGCGATGAGCGTGCAGTTCATCCTGAATCGAAACGGTGTGGTGTACGATGAGGTCACCTTGACACCGTGGATTTAATAAGGGCGCTCGTGCCACAAGTGATATATATCACCTCCAGTCAAGCCCATTTCTCACGTTTTTACTACATGGATTTACTTGTCGAGAAAAACGCTGGACTTTTGCCAGAAAGAAACATAGCAATCGTGGGATTTACAAACGACGTAAGGGGCACAGAGTATTAACATGAAACTTTGTATGTTCACAACTCTTCTCTCAGCTCCAATCCGCTTAGAAATCATCGTTCTGGAAAAACTTGTTAATCATTTCGAAGGAGACCGCAGGTTGATCCATTGGGACCATGTGGCCCGAGTTAAACACACGAATGAACGCTAGGTTCTCAAAAGTGCGAACGCGACCGGCATCCAGAGCATCGGACGTAATAAATTGGCGATTTGGTGCACTGTTAAAGTTCGTTTTGCCGTTCCAGTCTAGTTCCATCACCCATGCCTGGTTGCCCACCCAATTGCACATGAGATCAGCGTCACCAGCGTAAATCAGCACTCGGACGCCAGCATCTAGTAAAAGTTTGACGTCCTCGGCGGAGGACATCATTTCATCAAACACGAAGCCCGCACCCACCGTCGCATCACACTCTCGCCACCGCTTGGATTTATGCACATCGATACCAAGCTCTGCCAGAACAGCAGGGGTGTTCAAATACTCATCAATATGTTCAAAATGAAAGCACTTCATCACGTTCTCCTCAACACAAGGTTCACGGATATCGTATGGGTTGCGCCCCGACTGGTAGTACGGTCCTTCCAGCGCTCCAAAACAGAACTCCATCGCATCGAGGCAAGTCAATCGTTCCCTCTGACATTGCAGAATAAGTTCATGACACACTGGTTGCGCCTTGCGCATATCTTCAACAGCTTGTTCGTCAAGTAGCGACACGTTGTACGAGTTGAACGCCATGTCAACACTGTGTTGGTACTGCACAGCTGGGTCCGTAAGTCCATTTCCAACAGCAATACCTGCCAAATTGATGTGCACTGCGTCCGGGCTCTGGTGTCGCAACATGTTGGCCTTCAAAATGTGACTAGCAGCAGCTGGCACATAGTGTCCACCGTAGCTCTCCCCCGTCACGAAAAACTCCCGATCGGCCAAATCTGGATGTTTCTTGAGGAATTCTTGTAGGAACCAGTAAATATTGTCCGCCACATTGAGTTCACCCGAGTCATAGTCCACTTGAGGCCCGTACGAATATCCAACTCCAGTCGGTTGGTCCAACCAAATAACATTGGCCTGTCGGTTCCACGAATAGGGGTTGATCTTGGTGGACAGATCAGGTTGCACATGACATGGACCATTTTCAGCCAATAGAGCCATCATACTCGAGCATCCAGGCCCTCCTGTCAACCAGAGGACTAAAGGGTCCTTCTGAGGCTCACTGCGAGACTCCACGAACCAGTAGAAATAGTGGTCGTCATCCTTGTTGGGTAATTTAATGTACCCAGTCTCGTGATTCGTTATCCCACAGAAAAACTCTTGCGGTTCCTTAAAGTTGGATCCCTTGAGATTCTTCACATTTAATATCGACAAATCTTTGTGCGCCACGAACGCGAAGGTCAAGAGCAGCGTCACACCAGCTGCAATCAGAAGAGAAGAGCGAGGTGGAGCGCGTTGGAACGTGCGTGTCGACCCAGAGGAGTGAGAGGGACGTGCGTCTTCCGCTACCAGCGGCGTCAACTCTGATGTACGCCGCATCTTTTCTGAAATGATCTTTACATCGATGGCAAGAATCAGATCTGAGTACCAAATGTGATTAGATACAATACATGTAGCCAACTTGTGTTGCAGTCACTACTAACATCATAACGAAGTAATACCACTACATACATGTAGTACTGTGTTGTGAGGTGTAAGGTGTTCGCATGTAATTGGTTTTACTCCAACACAGTCCGTTGAGACACTGAATAAAGATGATCAAGTACTAAGTTGAAATTACGGTCGTTGTGTCCGTTAGTCAGTTAGTCTGCCTACTTGGTGCCGTCTACAAATCCCGGTCTACCACTTCGTCGTCTTCAGTTGCCTCCGAGAATTTCGAGTCCTCTTCCTCATCCTCGTCTAAGATCTTGGAGAATTTGGCATCCTGGTCCTCGTCCTCATCGTCTTCGTCCTTGAGGAGGTCCTCAAGGTCCGGTACCTTCACGCCGTCAATGTTATCCTGGTCCTTCTGTGACATATCGCTCAGCAGCTTGCCGCTGTAAATATCATCCGTGAACTGCTTGGTCAGCTCCATGTACTCGTCAAAGTCCGTGGGTTGATTCTTCACCCACACACAGAAGCAAGCAAAAGCGACGAGACCAACAATGCGGTAGATACGCTCAGATGGGTCCGTGGAGCGCAGCGAGTAGAGCGGCACGAATGAATCCGCCACCGATAAGTTGTCATCAAAGATGTTGGGCAGCAACCAGTACTCGTAGCCGATCATCCAGAGAATGAAAAAGATGAAGAGCCGCACCACCACGAAGATAGCAATGAAGATAAGGAACGTCACGGACATGTACCAGAGCGCGACCTTGGCCCACTGCGGCCAGATGGGGAAGCATGTAATCGTCAGGAAGCCGATGATCAGCAGCGCTGTCATGATGTTGCGGAGCGTTTTGGACCCTTCGTACATCCACGTATAGTATCCCTCGGGGGTAAAGTCCTGTTTGGGTGTGGGCTTGAGGATCTTCTTGTTCTTGGCGTCACGCTCAGAGCGATGAATGTAGCTGTTGTGCACGAGTGCGCGTCCTACAGAGATGACGTCCTCCTTAGTCTTGAGCTCCGGGAAGTACTTCTTGGCCATGGGGCTCGCCAATAAGAAGGAGGCCAGACGATCACCGCGAAAGTACTCAACACGCTTGCCGAGCTCCACAGCGTGACGCGAGGGCATGCCCTTACGTCCACGTAGTAGGTCTGCCATCTTGCGGATGCCCTTCTCCGTTTCCCAAGGCTTGTCTGCCGTCTGTAGCAGTAGAAAGAGACCAAAGCATCAGTGTCGATGTCTTGCAGCTATTTCTCGTCTTCCAGCGCAGTGTTGGAGATGCGAAAGGTCTCAAAAGAATGCGTTGAGGCAGAGGATGCGTACCGTGGACACAGCGTCCGTGTTTGAAGTGTCTTCGGCGCTCATACTGCTCCTACGATGCTGCCACTGTCGCTCGATCCAGTACGTGGTCTGTTTGGTAATGAGGCCCACCGTCAACTTCTCAACCCCTAAAGAAGCAACCGTCTGGTCGTAAGTCGTCACAACCCCTCAATCAGCAACGAGTGACGTGTCGTGCAATGTTGCCTTTCAAACATAACACGTTATGACTTTCTGTTAACTAACGTAGGGAGCTAAAAGCGAACTTCGACCAAGCTTCCCATATGAGTGTCTCTGGCATCGTTCGTCCGCGCTTCGTGTACTCAGGAGCAGGCTCAACGCTGCAGTTCCCGCTGGATCACTCACCTGCGCATGCGGCCGAGTCATGTACCAACTCTTCAGCGCTAGAGGGGCGTCTACAGGACGCGTATTTCGTGTCGCCGGCCTCCCACATCGGCCGTGTCGTCACGGGCGTCGTATTCGTGGCGGAGCAGAGCCGCGTGAGTCGCGCGTTCGCTTCTGGGACTGGAGCTGCTGATCGCTTCGGACTCACGACGATCTCATTCGCCGATAAGCTGGCGGAGCAGGGCTACAAGGTGATAGTGCTGGATCTTTTTCAAGAGGGGAAGACTGAGAGCGTTACGGAGGAGCACGTGGCTATCGTGCAACAAGCGGCACTTTATCTCAAGCAAAAGCATGACATTCAGCGTGTGGGACTCTGTGCAGTAGGAGCGGGAGCTGACCTTGCAGTCAAAGTGGCGATGGAGAAATCCGCTGCGATGGACTGCGTCGTTGCGATGTGTCCCAAGGGACTTACGCCCTGGAAACCTATTGGAGAGGATGAAGGTGCAGATACAGCAGAACCACCTATTATTCCGTTGCTACTGCAGCTAGGGGAGAAATCGACCTACGCGGCATCTGAAGCTGTACGACTGAAATTATTAGATGATCTGGATTGAGGACTCATGTGGATATGGTTTGGTTTTTTGTGTGCTGCAGTATCAGACACTACTGAGCTCCTGTGCTGCTAACCCGCAGGCGGCTACGGCGTTGAAGGCGTCACTGTTTGTGAACCAGCAAAGCGGCTTCGCGTTCTCCAACATCACGGATGAAGACGCGGCTACGCAGGCAATAGCAGAGATTCTGGACTGGCTTGTGCAGCACTTGCATCGCTTCCAGGTAGCTGCGGCTACCAGCGATACCGACCCGTGGTGGCCCCAGGGCCGCAATGGGCCTTTCCTCAACGTGGGTCTGCGCACATGGCAGGAATCGCGCACCACTTGGCTTACGGCCACACAAGCACGGTGCGTAGTAGTTGCTGGACTACAAGATACTGTGCTACATGCACTGATTATAACTTTGTTTGCTTGTTGCAGTCCACCACGCCCACCTCCAGTACCTGCTCACTTGCTTTTCGACGGATTGTCGTCTGTGCGCCGGACTTTTGATCTGCCTCAGCGTATGCGTCTCGGTGATGTCATTGAACTTTTCGCCGAGATCTGGGAAGTGCAACAATAGCCACTGATCATGAACCAAGACCAGTTATCCAGACAACTTGTCAATCCACACGTATCAGTAGCTATCTTCCATTGGCATTTGCTCTTATTCTCTCACATGTTGTCTTCTTTGTCGTGAGTCAACCAGCCCAGTATTTTCAACTTGTCTGCTCTCCGTTGTTAGAAACTGCACTCCATAAATACTAGTTGGTGTGGTCCGAAAATGACGCGTGGGTCTGGACGTTAGAGCGCTATACTTGGGAAGAAACGACACGACAGGGTGAGAGCAGCAATTGGGAAGCTCCCGTTGTATGATTTCCGAAGGAAGTGTGTTGATCTGAAGCATAACAACAATGAGCGGCAGGAGTCAAGACGAATCAGCAGGGGGTCCTGAAATATCGTCACCTGACGGAAAGCTGCTTGGCGATGATGTCGGATTGGAAGCAACATCACTGGATGCGTTGGAAAGTGATTTTCAGGAAGTATTAGCAGAGCTGGAGGGTGATAAAAGTTTGGAGCGTTTTCGTCTCGAGTACGAGAAACTACACCGAGCGCTGAAGAAGTCCAATGGGCAAGAAAAGAAACTCATCAAGAAGTGCCGTGAACTGAACGCTGAAATTATCAACAATGCTGCCAAGGTGCAGACGGCGCTTAAGCTCTCCCAGGAGGATCAAGCTAGCATTGCCTCTTTGAAGAAGGAAATGGAGAAAGCTTGGAAAATGGTGGATGCATCTCACGAGAAAGAGTTACGAGCCAAAGAGACAATCCAGCAGCTCAAGGATGAGATTATCAATCTTGGTCGGCTTGTCGAGCAAGGCACAGGCCTGAGTGCTGGACAAGAAAGTATGTTGAAGGAGGTCATGCGTGCCAAGGAGGAATTGATGCGTGCTAACGAAGAGCACGAAATCAATGCCAAGAAAGACCACGAGCGGATACAAGAGCTTCATCGTCGTCTGGGTGACATGGACAACCTGACTTCAACGCAAAAGAGCGATATCCAAACTCTAAAGGACCAACTCGCCATGAAGGCTGCAGAACATGAACGCGAGATGCGCCGCAAGGAACGGCTAGACAAGGAAATTAAAGACGTGAAGAGTAAGCTGGAGAAGAAGACCACCGAACAAGCCCAAGGCGCCACAGAGCTCACTCGCTTACAAACACAGGTCGGAGGCCTTGAGAGGCAACTTGCTGAAGCTCGTGGTACGATGGACAAGTATGTGCGCGATTATGAGACGCTATTCGGGCGTACGCAGAAACTCACGGACCTGCTGAACGAGCAGAATGATAAGACTATGCAACTTGAAGTAGAGCGTCGCAACTTGGAGAACGAACTAAAAGCTCGACACGATGAAATTCACCGCGTGAAGCTGGAGAAAGGCACTGTGGAACGCAAGCTTGACAAGGAGAAGCGGCTACTCCAACAACTTGAAGAGAAGCTTGAGGGAGAACATACTGCCAAGATTGTGCTACAAACTCAAATCAAGAGCATGCAACATGACCTGGACCTGGACAAAATCAACGAGGATCATGCACGTACAGAATTGGAGGCGTTGGAACGTGAAAAAGCTATGCAAGTTAAGCAGACGCTGAAAGCTGAGGGCAAGGTTCGCCGTGCACAGGATGAAATCAAGACCAACGAACGCGTAGCCAAGAATTTGGAGCAAGAACTGGCAGGTTTTAAGCTAGAAGCTTCAAAGCAACGTAAGCTCATTTATCAACTCGAGAAGGAACGTGAAAAGTATGGGATGGAGGCCGCAGAGCAGCGAAAGCTGTACTTGCAGGCTGAAGAAGAGGCAAAGTTGAAAGAGATGCGAAACCACGACTTGCAGAAGAAGGTGCACGAGGGTGAGACGAAGTTGAAACAACAACAGCAGCTTTACGAAGCCGTTCGCAGCGAACGTAACCTTTACAGCAAAAATCTTATCGAGTCACAAGACGAGATCGCCGAGATGAAGCGCAAGTTTAAAATTCTCACTCACCAGATCGAGCAGCTCAAGGAAGAGGTTGCAGCCAAAGATGTTGCGTTGGTGAAAGAGCATTTCGATCACCAGAAGGTGGAGAAGCAAAAGGAGCAGCACAAAAGCGAGCTTGCTCGACTGCGAGCGCTTCTAGCTGCAAATGAAGAAACCATCAATAATCAGGATGCTGAGGTGCGCAAGCTGAGCACACTAATTAGGAGAATGGATGACGAAGCTCTGGAGCAACGCAAAGAGTACGACCAGGTCATCAATGAACGTGACATTCTAGGCACGCAACTTATTCGACGCAATGATGAGCTGGCACTTCTGTACGAAAAGCTCAAGATCCAGCAGTCCACACTAAGCAAGGGTGAAGCTCAGTACCAAGAGCGCTTGCAGGACATTCGAGTATTGAAGCTGAAGGTAACGGACCTCAAGCGTGAGCTATACATTGCCAAACACCAGGTGGGGCAAGCTGATGAATTGAAGCGTGAAGTGTATCATCTCCAGCGTGAGCTGCTCCAGGAAAAGACCAAGGTGAAGGCTTTGTCAGAAGAGTTGGAAAATCCCATGAATGTACATCGATGGCGCAAGCTTGAAGGAAGCGATCCAGCAACGTATGAGCTGCTACAAAAGATTCAGACGTTGCAAAAGCGACTTATTCAAAAGACCGAGGAGGTCGTTGAGAAGGAGCTCGTGAACCAAGAGAAGGAAAAATTGTATCAAGAGCTGAAAGCCATTCTAGCACGGCAGCCTGGGCCTGAAGTTGCAGAGCAATTGAGTTGGTACCAGCAGGTCGTGCGAGAGAAGGAGAAGCAGCTCAAGAGTTTACTTAGTGAACAGAATATGTTCCAAGCCAAGGAACATGAACTGAAGTTCGAGATCGAGCGCCTCGCTCGCGAACTACATGAATTCAAGCGCAAGTATTACAAGAAGAAGCTCGAAGCGAAGATGAAGGATAGACTGCCCATTGTGGTGGCCTCACGTAACCAACAGCAGACACAGCTACCCAACATCCCGAATAACAACAATACCAGTAAAGCAAGTCGACCGAGCCCTGCCGAAGCCCAGCGGCAACTAGCAATCGCTGCAGCAAACCGCTTCGTAGGTGGCGGTTTTAGTCTCAATCAATAGTGTTTGCACAAGTGCTTCTTGCTCATCACTCAAAGTTGAAATGAACGTGTATTATGGTCTCGAAGTTAGTTTAGGTCTTCTTGCCATTCTACAGCTCGTCCTTCTCATCGATGACAGGCTCATCAGTTTCCTCAGTAGTCTCGTCAGACTGAGGGGATTCTGACTCATCCAAGTCTTCTGCTTCCTCCTCGTCTACCTCTTCCTCTTCCACTGGAACTTCTATCTCAGGCTCCAACTCCAAGCTGTCGATACCCATGCTGCTCTTCATGATGCGGTGCACGCGCTCCGAGAAGTGGTTGGTTTCAGACATGTCGAATCCCGAGTTGATAAGAGCCGTATCGTAAAGCAACCAGGCAAGGTCCTTGGTCTCCTCCTTTTCAGAATCGCTCACCATCAGTTCGTTCAACTTTGAAACGATAGGGTGACGAGGGTTGAGCTCCAAGATCGCGGATCCAGTACCGTACATCGGGGAGTTCTTCTCCGTGCTACCAAATGTTTGTGCCTTCATGATACGCTGCATGTTGGCCGAGTATCCCCACTGCGAGGTCACCATTACAGCTGGCGAGTCCACCACACGCTGTGACATGGTCACACGAGAAATCTTGTCTCCGTATAGCGTTTTGAGGGCCGCCGTGAGAGCCACGTACTTGTCCGCGTACAACTGCTCGCGCTTTTGCATGAGTGACTCGTCCTCGTCGCCAAATTTGATGCCTTCCTTCGTAATGGAAACCAACTTCTTGCCGTCGAACTCCGACATGTGCGAAACCATGTATTCGTCCAGGGCATCCACGAAGTAAAGCACCTCAAGGCCCTTGGCACGCATTTTCTCCATGAACGGTGACTTCTCACAAGCCTCAGCGTTCTCGGCAGCGATGTAGTAAATGGAATCTTGCCAATCTTTCATACGGTCCACGTACTGCTCCAGCGATGTCCACTTACCATCACTTTGGCTCGTCACGAAACGCAGTAGTTTCACCAGCTTTCCGCGGTTAGCAGCGTCATCCATCACTCCCAGCTTAATGTTTTTGCCAAACTCCTCCCAAAATTTGTTGTATGACGCATTTCCGTCTTCTTCCTCTTCTGTTTCTTCGGCACCCTCTTCAGCCTCCTTGTTGGCATCAGACTCAGCGTCGGCCGACGTGTCAACTACCTCATCGTCCTCCTCATCTTCATCATCATCACCATCTTCATCCGATTCAGACAGCTTGCGTAGCATTTCGAGAACCTTGCGGACAAGCTTTTTGCGGATGACACGCAAAATCTTGTTCTCCTGCAGCGTTTCACGCGAAACATTGATGGGCAGGTCATCCGAGTCGACAACGCCGGCAATAAAGTTCAGGTAACGGGGCAAGAAGTCATCGAAGTCGTCCGTAATGAGCACCTTACGGACGTACAATTTGATGTCCGCCTTCTTGTTCTCAAAACGTGTGTACAGGTCCCGAGGGGCTTGACCGGGTACGTACAAGATCGACTTAAACTCGATTTCACCCTCTGCCTGGAAGTGGATCCACGTAAGCGGGTCCGTGATGTCTGTCTTCTGCAGCGAGTGGTAGAAGCTCTCGTACTCCTCGTCGCTGATGTCGTCCTTGGAGCGCGTCCAGATGGCCTTAACCTCGTTGACACGCTCCCAGTTCCACACCGTGCGAGTCTCGGTGCGTGTTTTCGGGGTTTTCACATCTTCTTCCTCAACAGCCTCCAGCTCTTCATCTTCTTCACCGGTTTTCTCAGTGTCCTTCTCCTCGTCCTCTCCAGCTTCTTCTACATCCACAGGCTCCTCCTCCACTTCGTACGTTTCAGTAGAGCTCGCATTCATGTAGATGGGGAACGTGATGAATTCACTGTAGTGTCCAACGAGGCTCTTGAGTTTGTCCTGGTCCTGGAACTCGGTGGCATCCGGTTTGAGAAACAGAGTGATCTCAGTTCCGCGACCGAGGGTGTCACCACGCGGGTCCTTCATGATCGTGAAGGATGCGTTGGCATCCGACTCCCAGATGTACTGGTGGTCGTCATTGTTCTTGCTCACGACGCGCACGCGGTCCGCAACGAGGTAGACGGAGTAGAAGCCCACACCAAACTGGCCGATGAGGTTGTTGTCATCGACACCAGCCTGCATGGCTTCAACGAAGTTGGCCGTGCCTGACTTGGCGACCGTGCCGAGGTTGTTGACGAGGTCGTCCTTGGTCATCCCGACGCCCGTGTCACGAATCGTGAGCGTGTGTGCCTCCTTGTCAAAGCTGATACGGATCTCCAGATCACGCAACTTGCCCAGTAGCTCACTGTTAGACAGCGCTAGGAAGCGGATCTTGTCCAGAGCGTCCGAAGCGTTAGAGATGAGCTCACGGAGGAAGATCTCCTTGGTGCGGTACAGTGAATTGATGAGGATGTCCATGAGGCGCGAGACTTCGGCTTGGAACGCGAAGGTCTCGCCGCCTTTCATGGGCTCGTCGTCCAGGTCGTCCACCAGTAGATTTGGCGTGTTTCTTCTGCGTGCACACAAACGTTAGACAGTAACAGCAAGGATCAAGCCGAGAGGTGACGCACCCCAGCACATCTTCTGAGCCCGTGGACACCTCAGCACGTGCACTATCGGAGTACAGTGTACTGTAACACAAGGCCACAGTCACGAACAGCAGCAGCGAGCGGCGGCCTCCCATCGCGAGTTGGTCGTCAGACTTTGGATCTACCGAGCGAAATTGAAAATGAGCTGCGGAAGATTTGAGCGGTCGGTCGTCGGACGGTCGGTCGGACCCTTGACACGCGATCTTTCCATAGATTAATTAACAGTGAATTTCACAACTTCTGGTGTGTCTTATCCATAAAAAAGCTGGGTAAAGCACTGTAAATCTCGACTATGTACGATTTGAAAACGCGAGTCCACGTGGTCCACGTACGCGAGTTTCTAGAATTCCTTGGAAAAGCGGTACGTCTTATCGAGATCGGTTTCAGAGGGGTAAAGTGCGATTGGTCCAAAAGATCGCAGCTGTAACTGCTGACGTCGAGCATACTCAGCGAAGACGATAGCGGTGGCGTTGTGGCGGCAACGTTGCTCCCTGCAGCATTTGGATGGACTGATAGGTGCGTGAATGCTGGAAGATTAACACTCGCAGTCGCTGTGGTGATATTGATGATGTGAGTTGTTGTCAAGCCAGGTGGGACCACTCCAAGCGCTTCAACGCTGCTGGCCACGTCCAGCTCGATTGCGACGGCGAGAGTCAGCCTGCGTCTTGCTGCAGTGCGTGCATATTACAGACAGAACTCCCAGAAATGATTCTCTATCAATTGATATGGCGCAATAAGTGATAATAATCTTCAAATCTGGGATCCACCGTTTTCACAAACAGTGCTTTTGTATACTAGTTGATATTCTCTCTTTAAGCTAATAATTGATCATTCCCGCAGACGATTATTAAGAGCTTAGACCGGTTTGAAGTGCGAAGTGATCAGCTCCTGCTTTTTGTTTGCAAGCTTCTTCAGGTTATACTCGAAGATCCATTTGCTTAAGAAGCTTTTCGTCATACTTACAGCACACGTCGTCTCGTTTTCACTCGACAGCCTACGCATGACGACACTGACAGCTGCAGCAAACTCTTCATCGCTTGGAGCGCCTTCCAGTAGAGAATCGGGTGCGTTGGTCACTTCTTCTGCTTCCTCATAAGCATTCTCTGGGCTTGGTATCACAAAATCTAACACTGCATCATCAGAGTAAGCAAAATGCACTTCATTTTCTCCCGTTGGGTTGAGAATATCATCAATTGAGACAGCATTGGTCAGGTTGAGAGCGTTGACAGCAGCCTGGATGTCAGCTACAAAATCAGCCATGGAGCGCTTTACACTTAATGGATACATGTGACGATGTGCCTCTGAATTTTCTAGGCACACCCGCAGCTGCCCAGCCGGGACAACCCGCACACTGATTCGGACTAAGATGATGGTTTTCGAGATGGGTATTGAGTGGGACTCCTGGGCGAATTGATGGTTTGGACTTTGGGGATGCAGATGTTCGGTTACGGAGAGGCTCACAGGTTGGAAGCGTACGCCCTGAATGGGTACCACATTCAGGATGCAATTACGACGCTCAGTCCGACCGCCGACTCCTTGACGGCAGGTATCCAAGAGAAGGAAGCAAGTGCCCTCGGAGAACGTATCCCGAGGAGCAGCCTACCTTGACGGAGCCGAACATCACCCGAAAACACCCTGAAACTCCAAGGTTTCCACAATTACGACCCTACCTACACATGTAAACCCCAAGACAGTCTCCCTCATCCTGAAAGTTCGATCGCCTACCGGATACGAAGACTCCATCCGAAGTTATGCCGTACAACCGGAATGTACATCCCGAATGACAATACATCCTGAATGACCAAGCGACTGTCGAAGAACAAGATCGAAGATCAAGTTGCCAATGATAAGTTCAGTCCGGAAGTCAGTTTACTGACATTCAAGCAGAGTCAAGACAGTGCGACCCAAGAGTATCGCAATCAGATGATTACACCGTGCAAGAACAAGACCAGTGCTGCCGATCTCAGAAGAGCCGAGGCATCGCTGATGAGTGTATGCAGACCCAAGTTCGACGTGACATTTCAAGTATAATGAGACCAAGTCTACCCGAGTGTGACCTCACGAAGTAAAGGAAGACCGCCAAAGAAGTACCAAGACTACCAAAACAGAAGAAGAATTTAGAATGCCAAAGAGGTAGAAGATAATTTTAAACAGAGTTTGATTTGTATCGTGAAGCACAAGTGTCTTCGGGTTTTGATTGCGTTGTGAATTACAAGCGTCCCTCGGAACACAGGCGACCAAGGGAGGTCACCGTGTTACCATATACATCTCGTCAAGGAAGGACTACCTGGAGGACCGCTCATATTAGGAGGGCCCCAGAGTGAGGACGACCAAGGCTGCGCTAACCGCGTAATAACTCTCAACACGTTCAAGTCGAATTAACTTGGGGACCAGTGGGCTTGAACACTCGGAGTGATCCAGTTATTTTATTTGCTAAGTTGCTAGTGGACACTCCGGGTGCCCCTTGCATTTCATATTCATTTCCCTGCGATCTTAGGAGGTTTGGTAGTGATCACCCCTAGGATTTGACTGTTGATTACTGTGTGTTTAGGAAAGACATTCTATTGTTTCCCTCGAGCATTTCGAGGGTGGTGCGCGTAGGGCATCCCGAAATTTACCTGTATTCGGGCGTGCTAACTAACTGACAGGCTGCATATTGTATATTCAAACTCTGTATTATTTTAGGTTATCTTTTGGGAAGAAGGTCTTTACTCGTGATCTCTCAACCCACATTCAGGACCCCCAGGATACGTACAACCTGGAAGTTCTTACATTTTCTGTGTGTCTATCTTAGGAATACAAATACCCGGTGAAACCCGGTCCGCCGAATTAATCGACACCTATAGGGATTGCACAAGGTCACACGCCAACCTGGATCGAGTCTAGTACTTGATCCAGGACCTGTACTACCCGAAAAGTCGGTTCTTCTCTAAGGACCAACCCCCACTCTTCGGGCGCGCTATACTTTGGGCGGTAAAGTGTTCACCCACTTCGCCACAACTGGTGCGCGTGCCCGGATTTGGTTGCCGTGGATTTCACCGACATTTTGTATTAAGTTAGATCTAGAGGGTGCTGAGAGCTACTAACCTTACTAATCTTGGGGTTATGAGTGAAGTTGAGAGCACACGCGAAGAAGGTGGACGCGGTCGAGGGCGCGGAGGAGCGCCAAGACAGTCGCGTCGAACTCGTGGGATGCAACCCGAAGCGCAGAAGCCTCTCGACATTATCGAGAAGGAAGCTCGCGTTCGGAACGCTGCGAAGCGTCGAGCAGCTCGCGAGGAGAAGAAGGCAGCGGAGCCGATGGATGCTCAAGAGTAGCCGGATTCGGAAGACACTATTCAGGGGGCGCACCATGTTTCCCTGGATGAAGTCACCGAAGATGGTCAGAAGGAGAGCGCGCCGGTTGGCTCTGGCGGAGACTCCAGCTCGGATTCGAGTGTGGAGGTTGTGGGTGTGTCCGTCTCGGATGCACCCGTTCAGGCGTCTGTGGGAGGCGCCGCCGTGGTTGAGTGCCCGGCTGAGGAGGTTTTGGTAAAGCCCCAGCCGGATGAAGATGTGATCAGCGTGGACGACGACGCGGAAGAGAAGATGGTTCCGGATGAGACGCCCACGATCAAGTTGGAAGGCCCATTGTCGACGGTCAAGGAAGAAGTGGTGCTTGAGGACTCGCAAGATGTGACGATGTGCCTCTGAATTTTCTAGGCACACCCGCAGCTGCCCAGCCGGGACAACCCGCACACTGATTCGGACTAAGATGATGGTTTTCGAGATGGGTATTGAGTGGGACTCCTGGGCGAATTGATGGTTTGGACTTTGGGGATGCAGATGTTCGGTTACGGAGAGGCTCACAGGTTGGAAGCGTACGCCCTGAATGGGTACCACATTCAGGATGCAATTACGACGCTCAGTCCGACCGCCGACTCCTTGACGGCAGGTATCCAAGAGAAGGAAGCAAGTGCCCTCGGAGAACGTATCCCGAGGTGCAGCCTACCTTGACGGAGCCGAACATCACCCGAAAACACCCTGAAACTCCAAGGTTTCCACAATTACGACCCTACCTACACATGTAAACCCCAAGACAGTCTCCCTCATCCTGAAAGTTCGATCGCCTACCGGATATGAAGACTCCATCCGAAGTTATGCCGTATAACCGGAATGTACATCCCGAATGACAATACATCCTGAATGACCAAGCGACTGTCGAAGAACAAGATCGAAGATCAAGTTGCCAATGATAAGTTCAGTCCGGAAGTCAGTTTACTGACATTCAAGCAGAGTCAAGACAGTACGACCCAAGAGTATCGCAATCAGATGATTACACCGTGCAAGAACAAGACCCGTGCTGCCGATCTCAGAAGAGCCGAGACATCGCTGATGAGTGTGTGCAGATCCAAGTTCGACGTGACATTCCAAGTATAATGAGACCAAGTCTACCCGAGTGTGACCTCACGAAGTAAAGGAAGACCGCCAAAGAAGTACCAAGACTACCAAAACAGAAGAAGAATTTAGAATGCCAAAGAGGTAGAAGATAATTTTAAACAGAGTTTGATTTGTATCGTGAAGCACAAGTGTCTTCGAGTTCGATCAGCGTTGTGAAGTACAAGCGTCCCTCGGAACACAGGCGACCAAGGGAGGTCGTCGTGTTACCATATACATCTCGTCAAGGAAGGACTACCTGGAGGACCGCTCATATTAGGAGGGCCCCAGAGTGAGGACGACCAAGGCTGCGCTAACCGCGTAATAACTCTCAACACGTTCAAGTCGAATTAACTTGGGGACCAGTGGGCTTGAACACTCGGAGTGATCCAGTTATTTTATTTGCTAAGTTGCTAGTGGACACCCCGAGTGCCCCTTGCATTTCATATTCATTTCCCTGCGATCTTAGGAGGTTTGGTAGTGATCACCCCTAGGATTTGACTGTTGATTACTGTGTGTTTAGGAAAGACATTCTATTGTTTCCCTCGAGCATTTCGAGGGTGGTGCGCGTAGGGCATCCCGAAATTTACCTGTATTCGGGCGTGCTAACTAACTGACAGGCTGCATATTGTATATTCAAACTCTGTATTATTTTAGGTTATCTTTTGGGAAGAAGGTCTTTACTCGTGATCTCTCAACCCACATTCAGGACCCCCAGGATACGTACAACCTGGAAGTTCTTACATTTTCTGTGTGTCTATCTTAGGAATACAAATACCCGGTGAAACCCGGTCCGCCGAATTAATCGACACCTATAGGGATTGCACAAGGTCACACGCCAACCTGGATCGAGTCTAGTACTTGATCCAGGACCTGTACTACCCGAAAAGTCGGTTCTTCTCTAAGGACCAACCCCCACTCTTCGGGCGCGCTATACTTTGGGCGGTAAAGTGTTCACCCACTTCGCCACAACTGGTGCGCGTGCCCGGATTTGGTTGCCGTGGATTTCACCGACATTTTGTATTAAGTTAGATCTAGAGGGTGCTGAGAGCTACTAACCTTACTAATCTTGGGGTTATGAGTGAAGTTGAGAGCACACGCGAAGAAGGTGGACGCGGTCGAGGGCGCGGAGGAGCGCCAAGACAGTCGCGTCGAACTCGTGGGATGCAACCCGAAGCGCAGAAGCCTCTCGACATTGTCGAGAAGGAAGCTCGCGTTCGGAACGCTGCGAAGCGTCGAGCAGCTCGCGAGGAGAAGAAGGCAGCGGAGCCGATGGACGCTCAAGAACAGCCGGATTCGGAGGACACTATTCAGGGGGCGCACCATGTTTCCCTGGATGAAGTCACCGAAGATGGCCAGAAGGAGAGCGCGCCGGTTGGCTCTGGCGGAGACTCCAGCTCGGATTCGAGTGTGGAGGTTGTGGGTGTGTCCGTCTCGGATGCACCCGTTCAGGCGTCTGTGGGAGGCGCCGCCGTGGTTGAGTGCCCGGCTGAGGAGGTTTTGGTGAAGCCCCGGCCGGATGAAGATGTGATCAGCGTGGATGACGACGCGGAAGAGAAGATGATTCCGGATGAGACGCCCACGATCAAGTTGGAAGGCCCATTGTCGACGGTCAAGGAAGAAGTGGTGCTTGAGGACTCGCAAGAGACCTCGCACCTGAAACCGGAGTCGTCGCCACCGTCTGACCTGCAAGGGTTGAAGTCAAGCTTCACAAGTACACCCGAAGCCCAGTCGCCAAGTAGATCCCGAATGGAGATCGACTTGACTGTGAATGAAGATCCGGTGGAACGCGAAGCGCCTTTCAGCGTGGACCAGGGGAAGACGTACGTGGCCGACCAAGTTCGTCGTTGGGAACAAGTCACTTTGGAATTCGTGATGTCTCCTACGATCGAGTACACGTGGCCGCACCCGAATCCAGACTTCAAGTCGTGGTACGGGGCGGTGGTGAGGACGTCCGAGTACGTCGCAACCCGAATGTCGATGGCCAGCCGGTCGGAAGCGTGGATTTCCGAATGGAGTCTCGTGAGACTGGCTCCGAATGCTGTCGTCGACTTCACTTCGGTTGAGGTGTACCTGAAGGACTTGTCCCCGAGGGAGTGCGTTGCTGTGCTCCAGACGATGTTCTTCGACGTCGGATTCAGGTTTCGCAACCTGATCCCGGAGTGGTTTCGAGCTCATGCGTCTCAAGTAGACCGGAGTTTAGTCCGAGCGGTAGCTGAAGACCTTCAGCATCTGCTAACGATGGAGCTCCTGGAATGGCGCGAAGTCACCTCGGGTGTACCGTCGCGAATGCTGTCACCTCTGGATGTACGAGCTTTGACTGACACTGTGGAAGACATGAAGCCGGAAGACGCAGAAGGCGATTCATTGATGTCGAGTTATGAAGCTGGCTACTTGGAAGCGAGTGTGTCGAGCGGCTGAAGAAGGCGGGAGTCCGAGTGACTCGCAGTCCTGCGAGTTCGTCGCTTGGAGAGCCCGAGCTGAAGCGGCCCCAACACTTGCCGCCACGTCCAGCCTCGATTCCGTCGATGAGTTCTCTCATGTCGTACGGGACGTCTGCTCAGGACAGCCGAAGCACTGCGATCCCGAGTGAAGTGTCTGGAACTCGAAGCGCATCGCCGATGCCGAGTTCTGGATACGGATCGACGTTGTTCGGACCGACCGCTTCTGGATCCGAAGAGTCCAACCTCAGCGGACCCGTTGAGTCGCAGTCGTCCGGGAAGATGTCATCTTCCTCATCACTCTGGTCTATGGGAGGAGCAGCGTCGGCTCACATGCCGTACTCTTTCGTTGCTCCACCGGAATGGTTTTCGCTGCCCAAGGCAGCACTGCACAAGTTGACGGGAACGTGAGTGTCCAAGTAACGGAGGCCGTCCTCCCGAGATCACCAGCGATAGTGGGCCATGACGATGTCGTTATGTCGGAGTCGGGTCGCACTAGCGTTCGGAGTGATCACGGTCGAGGACATCCCGAAGCCACACACGCTCTCGGAAGCCGAGTCCCAGTGAGTCGCCTAGCGATTCAGACTCGAGCGCAGAAGAACGGAAGCGACGGAGTTCCAAGCGATCTACCCGATCATCGAAGCGATCGTCTAAGTCGAGGAGGTCACCAAGCCGGTCGATCAAGTCGGAACGGACGAGTCGCTCAGGAAGGACGAGTCGATCTCGCATGTCTGGGGCTTCCCAGGTCGCGTTGAACACGATGCGCACGACGCAAGACTTGCTGTCCCGAATGGAGTCTAACCAGGCTCACCTAGGGCAACAGGTCCAGCAAGCCTTCCATGCGATTCAAGCGCTAGCTGTGCGCGGAAGTCCACCGGAAGGACAAAGTTCGCAGAGTGTTCCCGATCGTCCAAGCCGAAGCGACCTGCCACCGAGGCCGCCCGCTCCTGCTCCAGCTGCCCGGACACCTGCGTCACCACGAAGGTTGATGCAGCTCGCGCTGAAGGCGCACATACTGCGCTGGAGTCCGCGCGAGTCGAGTTCGAAGAGCGCTGGCAGCAACGTGAAGCGAAGGCCGAGGCGGAGAAGGTTGCTTGGGTTGCCGACGTCCAGAAGACCCTGAGCGCACAATTGGAAGCTTTCCAGCAGAAGATTCACTCTCTGGAGGAGGCGCGCAACAGGGATCAGGAGACCATCCGAGATCTGAAGAACGTTCAAGGAATACGCTCGCGCAACATTCCCGCAACACATCCTCAAGTTCAAGACACTCGTGCAACTTATGGATCTGATCCAGCAACTCAAGTCAAGTCTGAACCCACGCGTGCGACTATGTACCCACTCCCGGGTAACGCAATCAAGGGACACGCAAGTGAAAGACGGGGCATCAAGTGCGACAGCGACCTTCCAGCAGAACAGCTCCGGTTGACTCTCCAGAGTCTGACTGGAACAAAGTATGCAAAGGAAGACGAAACAGTCAAGTCTGAGCAGACGCCCGGGACAAAGTCGTCAAGTGTATCCCGACCGAAGTCTCAGGTGCGAGAGACTAAGCCTGTGGCACCAGAGAAGACGGACGCTAAGAAGCCCGCCAAGAAGGACTCGAACAAGAAGCATTCACGTCAAGATGGGATCCTTCAGGGGCTAGTTCTGGCGGAGAGTCAAGCGACGAAGGCTACAGCTCAAGCGACTCTAGCTCGTCGGACGAGGTGCCTGCCTATACGACAACTGCTGCGATGACTCAAGGAGGCTCGATAGTGACGCTGAGGACGTTTACTAATACGCTAGAAGACTTCGATGAGAAGCAGTCGCTGTCTGCGCGCCGTCGCTGGTGGGAGCGATTCCTGAATGTGACTGTGCAAGGAGGTTGGACGGATCAGATGAAGGTCTACGAGCTCAAGACGAAGATGTCGCCCGCAGTCCGAAACTGGTACGGACAGCTCTCGAAACATGTGCGCACGGAATGGAGTCGACTGTCCAAGGAGTTCAAGCGTGAATACTGCAAGTCAAGGGTGTCAGAGTCCGAGAAGTACTACACAATGAAACAGTTCAAGGACGAGACCGCATTGGCTTTCCTGTATCGCCTGAACTTGGCAGCTGAACGTGCGGACGTGCGTTTCCGGAAGTCTGAGCGCCGACGTGAACAACACATCAAGCGATTCATCAAGAACCTCACGGATGTGACGCTCAAGACGACCCTGCAGAGTCAGCGCTTCAGGAAGGTTTCTGACCTGGAGTATGTTCTGAAGCAGCAAGAGGAAGTGAACCCGAGTGGAGTGCATTCTGGTCGAGGGGCGCAGCCTCGTGATTTCAGAGCAGACAACGTTGCTCGGAATGGGCCAAGGATGAATCGTCCGAATCGGGCCTACGTAGCCCAGGATGACGAAGCTCAAGGCTCCGATACTCAAGTGACGTTCGAAGACGACGAAAAGGCAGACTTAGCTGCGCTGAGTACGTGCGTTCAGGACGTCCTGCGAGATGGCAACCCGGATGCCAGGTTGTTAACCCGGGAAGATCTCATTCACGAGGTCTATCGTGTGATGAACAGTGTGGGGTGGAAGCCCAGAGACCCAGTAGCTGGACCAAGACCACCACCACCAAGGCAGCCTCAGCAGCCAAGTTTTCGGCCGAACAACCCAGACCGTATGGAGTTTTGTGAGAATTGCAAGAAGTGGGGACATCGACCGGAGAATTGCTGGGCTGTTATGGTTTGCGACCGTTGTCAGAGGCATGGACATCCAACGCAAAGATGTGAGACGAAAGCATGCCTGAAATGTGACCAAATTCACGATGGAAGATGCGAAGACTGGAGAGCTTTCCAAGAGATCAAGAAATTGCTGCAGCAAGGAGGCCTAGCTGACCTTCCAAGCCACATTCGGGACGACATCCTGAATGGCAAGGGCGATTCTGAGGGAGCGCAGTTAAACTACTAAGCCCGCCGAATGGGGATTCGGTACGCGTCGGGCTGAGAAGACCCTCAGAATTGTGTGTGTTAGCTTATGTTGGCCCCGAATTGCGGAACCAGAACCAAGATAATCTACAATGTATGACCTCCCTGATTGACCATGAACCTGTGCCTTTGGAGTGTACTCGTACTTGGTATTCGAGACCTCCACTCCCGGCCGAACCCGAAGGACCAGCTCAATTCAAGCTGAATTTCGGAGAACGGTACGGATGGTGGGCACATCATGATGAGAAGGAGGACAAGCAGCAGGTTGCTACGGTTCACGGTGCGGTGAACGATTTCAGGACGCAAATACTGTTGGATACCGGAGCGACTGTGAGTATGATCAGTTTGGATCTTGCGCGTAGACTCAAGCTCAAGTTAAACTCGCAGAAGCGAATCAAGGTGTCCGGCCTAGGAGGCGTCCCGACTTACATCACTGCAAGTACGCAGATCAAGGTCACTTTGGGAAGACGTGTCGTCTACATCCTGGATGTTTGGGTAACCAACATCGGAGAAGGCGTTGATGTGCTTTTGGGAATGGATTTCATGTACAGTGCTGGAGTACGGTTATGTATCCGTGAAGGAACGGTGGCGCTCCCCGATGAGGAGTCCGTTTTGATGTATGGTTACATGATTCGGAAGCACCGTGAGCGGAACATCCCGATCACTCCGTTGCAGGACGTTCATCTACGCCCTGGGGAACACGTGAATGTGAAGATCCGGTATGGTGAATGTCAACCACTCCGAGATGTGGTGTGGGCTAGCAGAGGTGATCAGTGGGTAACTCAAGTTCTGTATGGCGCTAAATCGTGGGCAGTAGCCGTGAAAGTGGTGAATATTTCCGATAAGGATCTCTGGATAGATTCGTCTACACCCGTTGCTCGAATAGTGGAGTATGGTTGCTTTCCAAGAGCAGGGCGTTTTGTGCGACCTGGAGTACGAAGGTATCAGGAATGGCAACATCTCATTTACGAGAGCACTCTGTCCACGCAAGCTAGGATGCGGAAGGAGCGTTATGAGCAGGCCCTTCGGGACACTGCTCCACCTTCGGTCCCGAAGCGTTCCTATCAGTGGCCTGCGAAGATGTTGATGAGACCTCAGGCCAAGAATGATGAGGTTCGAGTAGTCCGACTGCATAAGCGGCCAATGACCGTAATTTCGGAATGTGCGGATGGAAGTGAACCGAGTGTGTGTCGCAAAAGAGCGAGAAACCAGTGCTACCTACAATGGATCATTCGAGTACTCCTTTGGAGCGACTAGAAGAAGATTACACCAGTGCATGCGAGTGAATGCTGAAGAGCTCGAACAGGAGCCCGCAGTATATATCCACGAAGGAAGTGATATGATGTCCCAGTTGAAGGATCAGCTGGCGATGTTACCCGAGTTACAAGATCTCAGTCCAAGATGCGATATTTCAAAGGCTGATGTTGGTGAACCTGGAATAACTACTGATGTTCAGGAGCGTCAACTCAAAGAGATCTTGAAACGCCATCGCAGTATCTTCCTAGGGGATGGTAACGCGGCTCCTGCTCCAGCTCGAGGTGTGGTTTGCGACTTGGATGTCGGGGATGCGAAGCCCGTGGCTCAGCGTCCTAGACCAGTTGCACCCCAAGTTGCCATCAAGGTGTACGAGCTACTCAAGAAGCTCCTGGAAACCAAGTTGATTGAACATTCGGAATCCCCTTGGGCTTCTCCGATCGTGATCGTCCTGAAGAAGAACGGGGTTGATATTCGAATGTGTATTGACTATCGAGTGGTGAACAGCTTTATTCGGCTTTCTAACTACCCCCTCCCGCTGATCGACGACCTGTTGACTGGTTTTGAGGGCGCGATGTGGTTTATGAGTCTGGATATGGCAAGTGGCTTTTGGGCAGTCCGAATGACCGAACGGGCTAAGCTGATTTCTGCGTTTGTGTGTCCATTCGGACATTTTCAGTGGGTCCGAATGCCTTTCGGATTGAAGAATGCTCCGTTGGTCTATCAACACATGATCAACAATTGCTTGTGGGGATTCGTGAGATTGCCACCCGAAGAAGAGGTGCTTGTGGATCAAGATGTTCTCGATTACTTGAAATTGGAACCGCAAAGGCCAGAAAGGTCCGAGAGGATCGCCATCAGACGGCCTTGACGGAACAAATGACAGTTTTCAGACGCAATATTCCCGCGCCATCCCAGATGGGTCCTGTCTTGGGGCGTAGTTCTTACATTGACGATATAGCCCATGGTGCCAGGACTTGGGATGAGCTGTGTGAGGACCTGGATGCTTTACTCTATCGTTTGCGATACTGGAATATTTCGGTTAGCTTACCCAAGAGTGAATTCGGAAAACGCACCATACCTACCTGTCACATGAAATTGGAGCAGAAGGTATTCGTGCTATACCGAAAATCGTGAAAGGCATTCAAGAACTCCCGTTTCCGTCAACCCTGAAAGGTGTACAGTCATTCCTAGGCAGCCTCAACTATTACCACAAGTTCATCGAAGACTTCCCAGTAGTGGCTGCAGTCCTCTACGAACTGTCTGATGAGCAAGTACGAGCTAGGAGAGACTTGTCTCGAGCCAAGGAGGCATTTGACATTCTGAAGCAGAAGATAGTGTCTACACCACTGCTCAGGCACCCTGATCGGACCAAGCCTTTTGTCATCATTCCTCATGCCAATCAGTGGGCAGCCTGTGCTGTTCTAGGGCAAGAACATGATGGTGTCATCCAACCAGTTCGGTTCACGGGCGTGTCCTGAACGACGCGGAACTCCGGTATCACATTGCTGAGAAAGAAGTATTAGCTGTGATTCGAGTTCTCCATGTGTTCAAGACTCTGATCGAGGATGTCCCTCGTGGTTTATACCAGACACTCGGTGTTGAAGTGGGTGATCAAGTCTAAGACTGCCGATGGACACTTGGTTCCTTGGGGCGTTGCCTTGTCGCAATACGATCTAGAGATCCGAAAGGTCCAGCGGGATGAAGATGGACTTGCTGCCATCCTGGGGGCTGGTATCACACCGAGAGAGCACCTAGATAGATCGCGGAAGCACTCTTTCCGGCCAAGGGGCGTGCCAAGGCACCCCCCGTGATCAGTATCGAGATGCTTGAAGCAGATTACTCCGAGTGGTCCTAAGTTTCGATGGAGCGCGAAGACGTCGACGAGGATTGGCAGCTGTGGTTGCGTCTGTGGCAACTTCCCGAGTGGAAGGTTCTGGACGCCCGAGGCTACATTCTGGATGGCGTTACAGTGAATGAGCGGAATACTTCGGATTACTACGTGGCTTAGCTATGGCTCGAGATCGAGGAATCCAGGATCTAGTGGTTGTGGGAGACTCGAGAATCGTCATACAACAAGTCCAAGGTTTGACAATGCAATCAACCCAACCTCCAAAGGAGATTAGCCGAATGTGAGGGGTTGAAGAAGAGATTCAACAGTGTGGCGCCTGGTTCACGTTAAAAGAGAATTTAACCAGGCTGCTGACTACCTGACCTCCA